>CM046423.1:34960776-35268276 GCA_025506505.1 Flaveria sonorensis
GGTTTTTTACAAGTTTTAAGAAGGATGTTTAACCATTTAAACATAAAAACGCAGCGGATGATGGAGTTTAAAACTTGTGTTATTTTCTGAAAATAAACATTTATATGTTCAAGAAAACAAACCCAAGAATAAGGATCATATATATGTGAAAAGAAAATGCTATCAAACCAACATAGGATGTACATGAATACTACCTTTCTTGAACAAGCAAAGGGGATATAGATAAGAGGAGGAAGATGATGTTTCTTGAACGTCTAGTCTTCAAAGAGAGGACCTCAAGCTTGTATACCCCAAGCTACTAACACAACACCTTGTTTGCTAGATTTGGCACTTGCACTACACAAAAGGAATTCTTCTTGTTCCTTCTCAATTTCAGCCGTGAGTTTTGAGAGAGGAGAGAAGGAGAGGTGTTTTGGTTTGAGAGCTATGCATGTAGAGTGGTTGGGTGGTAGAAAGGGGGTGTTCCAAGAACATTAATACAAAAGAAATTCAAAAGGGATGGGATTTTCCCTTCTAATTTCGGCCACCAATTCTAATCACCTTAATTGTTTTAAACACTTTAAAACAAAATAAACAAACATGTTAATTAGATACAAGTTAAGTAAAACATGTATCATATAGACATGATATTGGTTACATGCAATATGTCATAACCATTATCATATACATATTATTTAACCAACTTAAATAATATCATAAGATAATCTGTATAAATAAATATCCATATATTTATTTATTCCTCAAGTGCAAATATTTAGAAACCCATTTTCTAAATATCATAATGTTAATATTTGATTGTTAGATCATATCTTACAATAAATATTATGGTGTTTGTCTAGCTTGCTATTGGGTATGACCCGACTTGGATCATAACGTACTAACCACCTCAATCTTGTATGTGTCTTGGGCATATAAGATCAACAATCTCCCACTGCACAAGATTCATAGAAGATTGATGCAAGCAGTAATACCGCTAACAACGGTTTACTACCCTTAACACGTATGACTAAATGCCATTCAATAACATCATCCCCTTCAAGTATCTTACTCGAAAATGTTTTAGGTGAATCAATCATCTATCCTTTTGTCACAGATGTCATGTTAAATCTTAGAGACACAGAATGATCATTCTCCAGTGACTTAACTTTAGCAGGCCTAGACATCTTACTCTCAACGAATAAGAGGACAAAACCCATCTTGATTACATACGTCTCTCACAATCACCTCGTGCTATACCCGAATTTAGTCTTATGTACTGCCATGTTCAGAACAGCGAAGAACTAAGTCAAAGTATAATACCCGGTGAATATCAAGACCCAATATGTATCTCAGGTCAGAGGATACCAAATGATATTCGCCTTTACTCAAATTTACTTATGATCAATCAAGAAGATTCCATGTAGTAATATTTGAAATGCGGGCCAGTCCAATATTATATCTCATAAATATCTATGAACTTTGGCAGCAACCCTTTGCTATATATTCATCAAATGAATATCTACCAATCCAAGTTATAATAGTTACCCTCATACTTGTTCCCACAGGCATGAACGACTACGGACGTTTAGAGTAAATGATTTACTCATGGATTAAACATGCAAAATTGGAACATTAGTTGAAACATTATAATCATATAATTCATTCATGTAATAAAAGGTTCAATATCCAAATACAAGATCACAAAATCAAATCCAGTCACTAGAATATCGAAGTCCCATGGCACAAGTATGACCCTCATGCTTTGCCTTTTCAAGAAGCTTCGTGAGTGGATCCGCAATGTTTTGATCCGTGTGAACTTGCGAATACATATTTTTCCCTTTTCAACTTCATCCCTATGTAGTTGAATCTCCGCTCAATGTGCCTAGTCTTTTGATGTGCACGGGGTTCCTTGATTTGAGCAATCGCACCCTCATTATAACAAAGAATTTCTAGGGGGTCCTGAATGGAAGGGACAACCCCTAGATCGGCAATGAATTTCTTCAACCATGCAGCTTCTTGAGCTGCTAATGAAGCGGCGATGTATTCTGACTCTGTAGTTGATAATGCCACCACATCTTGTTTAGAGCTCTTCCAAGAGACTGCTCCTCCATTTAGGATGAAAATGTATCCCGATTGTGATCGTGAGTCATCCCGATCAGTTTGGAAACTCGCATCCGTGTAACCTTTTACCACAAGTTCCTCCTCACCAGATCCATAGATTAGAACATATCTTTAGTCCTCTTAGGTACTTAAGTATGTTCTTAACAGCCATCCAATGACTATTTCCAGGATTTTGCTGGTATCGCTTGTCATGCTCAAGGCGCATGACACGTCCGGCTAGTGCATATCATTGCTACATGATGGATCCTATAGCAGATGCATACGGGATTCCCTTCATTTTATCTTGCTCATCCTTTGAGCTTGGACATTGAGTCGTACTCAATATCGTTCCTCTTTGAACAGGTACTGTACCTTTCTTAGAGTTCTCCATCTTGAACCTTTCAAGATCTTGTCAATGTATGCACTTTGATTTAAACCATCAACCGCCCCGATCTATCCCTATAGATCTTTATTCCCAAAAATGTAGGCGGCTTCACAAGATCCTTAAGGAAAAAAAACAGCTTCCAAGCCAGGTTTTTATACCTTCCAAGGTTGGAATGTCATTTCCAAATAGTAGGATGTCATCGACATACAATACTAGGAAAGTGATGATGCTCCCACTAGCCTTTTTATACACACAAGCCTCATCAGCATTTTTGATGAACCCAAATTTAATTACCTCTTCATCAAAAATGGTGATTCCAACTTCTGACGCTTGCTTCAATCCATAGATTGATTTCTTTAACTTGCATACTTTGTTAGGATGTTTTGGGTCGACAAACCTTCAGGCTGAACCATATAGACATCTTCCTCAAGATATCCATTTAGAAAAGCGGGTTTTGACATCCATTTGCCAAATCTCATAATCATAATGAGCAGCTATGGCAAATAATATCCTAATAGATTTAGCATTGCAACAGGCGAAAAGTCTCATCATAATCAACCCCTTGAGTTTGAGTGAAACCTTTTGCTACAAGTCTAGCTTTATAAGTATCCAAGTTTCCATGCATATCGGTTTCTTCTTGAAAACCCACTTACTTCCAACTACCTTGGAGTTAAGAGGGGTACAACCAAGTCCCACACTGGTTGTCATACATGGATTGCATATCAACATTCATGGCTTCAAGCCATTTGTCACAATCCAAATTGGACACTGCATCATGGTATGTGATTGGTTCATCGGAATCAACCATAGCACCCATCCATGAAAAATCCATATCTTCAGGTGGATTACTAGTTTACCAGATTTGCGAACGTTTTGTGTGTGTTGATCAACCATTTGATCATTCTCAACATCCTCATGTTGAGTGCTAGTGTCAACCAACGGTATCGGGTTGTGGACCTTGATCCTCCTCAAGATCCACTGTTCTACTGCTAGCTCCTTCCATAAGGAACTTGGCTTCCAAGAACTCACCCTTCTTGGCAACAAACTCCTTTTGTTCCAATGGATCATAGAAATAATATCCCATAGAATCTCTAGGATATCCAATAAAAATACACTTAGTGGAACGTCTTTCTAACTTGTTTGAGGTGGGAGTCTTTACAAGCCTCACATCCCAAACCCTTTAAATATGATAGAGATGGAATCCTTCCATGCAATATTCAAAAGGTGTCCTTTCCACTTTCTTGGTTGGGGCCATATTCAAAATACGGGCCGCAGAGAGCAAAGCAAAGCCCCAAAATGATAGAGGCAATGAGCTTCCAGCCATCATAGATCGAACCATATCTAATAGAGTTCGATTTCTCCTCTCGGACACACCATTGTGTTGTGGTGTTCCAGGTGGAGATAGTTGTGAGATAATCCCATAACTTCTAAGATGATCTCTAAAAGCATCACTCAGGTATTCACCTCCTCTATCGGTGCGAAGAATTTTTATTGATTTGTTGAGTTGATTTTCTACTTCCTTTGGAAGGTTTTGAACATTTCAAAAGCTTCATCTTTGTGTCTTAACAAGTACACATACCCATACCTACTATAGTCATCGGTAAAGGTAATGAAGTATCTTTCATTATACTAGTCATTGGCTTAAAAGGACCACATACATCCGAATGTATGATACCTAATAAATCTTTTGCCCTTTCGGTTTTGCCACTAAAAGGCGCCTTAGTCATTTGCCTTGTAAACAAGATTCACATACATCAAATGAATCATATTCACTTGCTTTTAAAAGACCATTCTTTTGAAGAGTTTGTATGCGCTTCTTGTTTATATGACCAAGACGGCAATGCCAAAGATAGGTGTCTCAAATCTAATTTGAGCTTCTTGGTGTTGTTTGGTACAACGAGCTATCATATAATGTGTTTTCATGAACCAATTCATAAATACCATTAATAGGAGTAGCTTTAAATAAAGATGTTATTTAAAGAAACATGAATTTCATTTTCAATAAACATCAAAACATAAACATATTGTCTTAATTGTGCAACTGAAATAATGTTCCTAGTCAAACTAGGAGCATACAAAACATTGTTCAAAATTGCTTCCAAACCATTTGGAAGCTTCAGGATGTAGTCCCCTCGGGCTTCAACTTGAACTTTTGCCCCCATTCCCCATGTAGAGGCTAACATCCCCTTTGTTGAAGTTTTTACTTCTTTTGAAACCCTGCAACAAATTGCAAATGTGAGTCCCACATCCGGTATCCAATACCCATGTGTTAGAGGATATTATATTTAGATCAATATGAATCATGAAAATTGTACCTGAGGTCTGCCCGGCATCCCTCTTTGCTTTCAACTCTTTGAGATGGACAGGACAATTTCTTGCCCAATGTCAATCTCCCCACACTTAAAGCATGGGTCATCCGAAGCAAACTTTTGCTTCTTCTCCGCTGGTTTTGGTGGTGGCACTTTTACCACTCCCTTTCCCTTTCTCCCAACGTACCCTTTACCTTTGGCAACACTTGCCTTGGATGCGGGGTGAGGCCTCTTCTTGTTCCCACCTTCATTGATGGTGAGAACGGGTAAACTCCTTTTACCCATGGCCGCCTCGGCTGTCTTGAGCATAGAGTGAAGCTCAGTTATGTTCTTGTCCCAACCGTTCATGTTATAATTCATAACAAAATTGTCAAACCTTTTTGACAAAGAGTTGAGGATCAAATCCGTAGCCAACTCTTTCGAGACGGGACAATTCAGCCTTTCGAGGCGGTCTATGTGGCTCTTCTCTTAAGTACATAAGATGAGACCGATTGGGTATCATCCATACGACATGCATGGAGTGCTCGAACCGTTTCGAAGCGCTCTACCCTTGCTTGTTGTTGGAACGTTTCCTTCAACTGGGTTATCATGTCGTATGCTCCGTGATGTTCGTACTCCTTTTGGAGATCCGGAGCCATACTTGCCAACATGAGGCAAGACACTTGGACCGAGTCCTCAGTGTATTTCACCCAATTCAAGTAGGCCTCTTCATCTTCCTCATTGGGTTCATCGGGAATCGGATCGTCTAAGATATATGACCGTTTCTCTTGCTTGAGAACAATTCTCAAGTTTCGAAACCAATCAATGAAATTGTTATGGTTTAGACGCTCCTTTTGGAGAATGGTTCTTAGTGATAGGTTGTGAGCGGATGGAATATCATTATTTTCATTGTTGTTGGTGGCCATCTACAAAATTTAACAATGTTCAATTTAGTATTTACGATATTATCATCTTTAATTATAAATCTCTTTTATGTGTCATACACAAAATAAAATTCTAGAATCCAACGTCACATTTAAATAGTGGTTAGGTGATCTTTATCCCATTATTTAAATTAACAAGGTAGTCAACGTTTGACAATTGCAACCCTTTGCAACTTCTAGGGTATGGGATCGACTTAAACATCTTATGTATAGTCGGCATGTTAATCCCATCAACACCTTTTGTAAACCATATTGTAGGTGATCCATTTAACATGGTTTGCAAATCAAGTTACCCTACTTACACACACATGTGAGTTTACCAATATAAGTGGTTAGGTGATCTTTATCCCACAAATATGGCATTCCCACCTTAAATCACTAGTTCCCTCAAATGGTTAGGTGACCTTTATCCCATTAAGAGTTTTCAAGTGACTTAAGTGTTGTGTAAAAGGATGGTGATAAACTTGTTTTCAAAAGACATTTTAAGTTTTCATAATTCTAGTTTAGAAAACTCTATGTACCTTGCATTTGCATGCTTTCAAATACATGGTACCCTATGGTTCTTTTAATAAAACACCTTTTATTTAAAATCATTAATCCTTTAATAACCTTTTATTAACCACTTAATGATTAAGAACCATTTATTTTCAGCTTGTTATGTTTATAAATTTGTTAGTTATGCATATCCATATATCAAACAACCAACATAAAACAAAACAACCAAACAAGCACAACCATTCAATCATATGTGCATAACCATAGCCACTAAGGTGACCACACTTGTTTGCCATCACAAGTGTTGTCACTAGGTCTTTCCTAAGGGTTATAATGACACATTAAAATGTGTCCAAGAACTCCCACTCGAATCCACATCCAAATGCTTCAAGTGTCCATGTCTTTTGATTTCTTCCTTTGTATCTTTCCTTGAGTCTCCAACTTGTGCATCTTCTTTTACAAAATCATATCCTAATACAATTTTTCTAATAAAAGAAATGCACCTAATCTATTTATTACATAACCAATGAATAAATAAATTACAACCCAAAAGATACAAACACCAAAATTATTATTACAACCCTTTAATGAATAAAACTAAACATGACAATCACATTCATCCAAAACCAAAACACATAAGGTCAAGGCTATGTTATGCACCAAAATATGTATCAAATACAACATCCAAGAACAACCATGAACTCCCTTTTTAACCCTTAAAGTTTCGGCCAACATAAACCCAAACTTTAGGGTTTAGTCCAAACAAAACAATCAACCACTTGATGTTAATCTTTCAAGGTTTATTCTAAAGCATGTAGGATAAAACTTTGAAAGATAAGGGATTCATTTATCCATATCAAAACAGCCCCTAATGGGTTGAAAAAGTCCAACAAAACTAACTTTTCTTGGACTTTTGAAGCAAGTCTTCCACATAACCGGCTCTAGATGCCATTGATGGGTTTTTACAAGTTTTAAGAAGGATGTTTAACCATTTAAACATAAAAACGCAGCGGATGAATGGAGTTTAAAACTTGTGTTATATTCTGAAAATAAACATTTATATGTTCAAGAAAACAAACCCAAGAATAAGGATCATATATATGTGAAAAGAAATGCTATCAAACCAACCATAGGATGTACATGAATACTACCTTTCTTGAACAAGCAAGTTGGATATAGATAAGAGGAGGAAGATGATGTTTCTTGAACGTCTAGTCTTCAAAAGAGAGGACCTCAAGCTTGTATACCCCAAGCTACTAACACAACACCTGTTTGCTAGGATTTTGGCACTTGCACTACACAAAAGGAATTCTTCTGTTCCTTCTCTAATTTCAGCCGTGAGTTTTGAGAGAGGAGAGAAGGAGAGGTGTTTTGGTTTGAGAGCTATTGCATGTAGAGTGGTTGGGTGGTAGAAAGGGGGGTTCCAAGAACATTAATACAAAACGAAATTCAAAAGGGATGGGATTTTCCCTCTCTAATTTTCGGCCACCCAATTCTAATCACCTTTTAATTGTTTTAAACACTTTAAAACAAAATAAACAACATGTTAATTAGATACAAGTTTAATTAAAACATGTATCATATAGACATGATATTGGTTACATGCAATATGTCATAACCATTATCATATACATATTATTTAACCAACTTAAATAATATCATAAGATAATCTGTATAAATAAATTATCTATATAATTTATTTATTCCTCAAGTGCAAATATTTAGAAACCCATTTTCTAAATATCATAAGTGTTAATATTTGATTGTTAGATCATATCCTACAAAATATTATGGTGTTTGTCTAGCTTGCTATTGGGTATGACCAGACTTGGATCATAAAGTACTAACCACATCAATCTTGTATGTGTCTTGGGCATATAAGATCCAACAAATCACACATAGAACATAGCGTCTATTGTTTAATTGAACCAAACCGGACACGACACCACACAACTGACCTTGAAATCAATCCAGTCCTATCCAAAACATATCCGCAGCACTCCATAATCAACTTCAAACACTATTGCCTCAAAAATCCAATGAATCAATCCAAATGACTACTATCGATCTACAGAATCCTTTTTTGACTATCAAGGGAAGGAAATGAGGTGCAACGGTCCCATAAACTACTCGTATTTCACTAGAAAAGAATAGAGAATCAAATTACAGTGGAAATGACACTAATAAGACGTCAAACGAGAAACGTAATATGTGATTATTAAACATGAAGTCAAATCAAGGAACACTACCAATAAATAAGATTTACTTGTATTTTAATAAAAATCGTGAAACTACAGATTGGTGCATCATTGTGTTCATAGAAGCTTAACTAAATACATGGGATAGGAATTAGTTATACAAATACATTAAACAACAATAGTTCTTGTATGGATGGCTTTTGCTTTTAGTAACAACCTCAAATGCTATGAAGTTTTGATTCTCAAGCGTTATAAACATACTCCCAAACCATTCTAAACAAATCTGATTATAATCTTCATTGGAATCACACTAATCGATCACACATAGAACATAGTATCTATTGTTTAAATTGAAACCAAAACCGGACACGAAACCACACGAATGACACTAAAAATCAATTACTATTGTCCAAAACTTATCCACAACACTCCACAACCAACTTCGATCACACTTGCCTCAAAATTCCTTTGAATGAATCCAAATGACAACTATCAATCCACAGATTCGTTTTTCCACCATAAAGGGAAGGAAACGGGCTGTAATGGACCAATAAACTACTCGTATTTCACTAGAGAAAAATAGAGAATCAATTTACAGTGGAAATGAAACTAATCAGACATTAAACGAGAAACGTAATATGTGATTAATGAAAAGGAAGTCAAATCAAGGTAACATGACCATTTAAATAAGATTAACTTGTATTTTAATCAAAATTATGCAACTGCAGATTGCTTCATCATTGTATTTACAAAACATAACTAAAAAAATGGGATAGGAACTAGTTAAACAAGTACATTAAACAACAATAGGTTTAGTATGGATGGCTTTTGCTTTTCGTAACAACCTCAAATGCTACGAAGTTTTGATTCTCAAGCCTTATAAACACACTCTCGAACCATTCTAAACAAATTTGATTATAATCTTCGTTGGAATCACACTAATCGATCATACATGGAACATAGTATCTATTGTTTAAATTGAAACCAAAACCGGACACGAAACCACACGAATGACACTGAAAATCAATTACTATTGTCCAAAACTTATCCACAACACTCCACAACCAACTTCGATCACTCTTGCCTCAAAAATCCTTTGAATGAATCCAAATGACAACTATCAATCCACTGATTCGTTTTTCCACCATAAAGGGAAGGAAACGAGCTACAATGGACCAATAAACTACTCGTATTTCACTAGAGAAAAATAGAGAATCAATTTACAGTGGAAATGAAACTAATCAGACATTAAACGAGAAACGTAATAGATTAATGAAAAGGATGTCAAATCAAGGTAACATGACCAATTAAATAAGATTAACTTGTATTTTAATCAAAATTATGCAATTGCAGATTGCTTCATCATTGTATTTACAAAACATAACTAAATAAATGGGATAGGAACTTGTTAAACAAGTACATTAAACAACATAGTTTTACTATGGATGGCTTTGCTTTTCGTAACAACCTCAAATGCTACGAAGTTTTGATTCTCAAGCCTTATAAACACACTCTCGAACCAATCTAATCAAATCTGATTATAATATAAATTGGAATAACACTAATCAATCACACATTTAACATAGCATCTATTCTTTAAATAAAAACAAAACCGGACACGACACCACACGAATGACCCTTAAAATAAATCCACTCATGTCCAAAACTTATCCACAACACTCCACAGCCAACTTCGAACACTCTTGCCTCAAAAATCCATTGAATCAAGCCAAATGACAACTATCGATCCACAGATTCCTTTTTCGACCATCAAGGGAAGGAAACCAGGTGCGACGGACCAATAAACTACTCGTATTTCACTGGAGAAGAATAGAGAATCAATTTTCAATGGAAATGAAACTAATCAGACGTCAAACGGAAAACGTAATTTGTGATTAATGAAAATGAAGTCAAATCAAGGTACCACGACTAATTAAATAAGATTTATTTGTATTTTAATCAAAATTGTGCAACTACAGATTGGTGCATCATTGTTTTTACAAAATCTTAACTAAATACATTGGATAGGATCTAGCTATACAAAAACATTAAACAACAATAGTTCTCGTATGGATGGCTTTGCTTTTAGTGACAACCTCAAATGCTACGGAGTGTTGATTCTCAAGCATTATAAACAAACTCCCGAACCAATCTAATCAAATCTAATTATAATCTACATTGAAATCACACTAATCGATCACACATGGAACAGAGCATCTGTTTTTTAAATTGAAACCAAACTGGACACGACACCACACAAATGACCCTTGAAGTCATTCCACTCCTTCCTAAAACATATCCGTAACTCTCCACTACCAACTTCGAACACTCTTGCCTCAAAAATCCATTGAATCATTCCAAATGACCACTGTCGATCCACAGAATACATTTTCGACCATCAAGGAAGGAAACGAGGTGCAACGGACCAATAAACTACTCGAATTTCACTAAAGAAGAATGGAGAATCAATTTATAGTGGAAAAGAAACTTATCAGGCATCAAATGAGAAACGTAATACGCGCTTAATGAAAATGAAGTCAAATCAAGGTAACACGACCAATTAAATAAGATTTACTTGTATTTTAATGAAAATTATGCAACTACAGATTCGTGCATCATTGTATTCTCAAAATCTTAACTAAAGACATGGGACAGGAACTAGTTATACAAAAACATTAAACAACAATAGTTCTTGTATGGATAGCTTTTGCTTTTAGTAACAACTTCAAATGCTATGGAGTGTTAATTCTCAAGCATTATAAACACACTCCCAAACCAATCTGGTTATAATCTACTTTAAAATCATATTAATCAATCACACATAGAACATAGCGTCTATTGTTAAATTGAACCAAACCGGACACGACACCACACAACTGCCCTTGAAATCAATCCAGTCCTATCCAAAACATATCCGCAACACTCCATAATCAACTTCAAACACTATTGCCTCAAAAATCCAATGAATCAATCCAAATGACTACTATCGATCCACAGAATCCTTTTTTGACTATCAAGGGAAGGAAATGAGGTGCAACGGTCCCATAAACTACTCGTATTTCACTAGAAAAGAATAGAGAATCAAATTACAGTGGAAATGACACTAATAAGACGTCAAACGAGAAACGTAATATGTGATTATTAAGAATGAAGTCAAATCAAGGTAACACTACCAATTAAATAAGATTTACTTGTATTTTATAAAAATCATGAAACTACAGATTGGTGCATCATTGTGTTCATAGAAGCTTAACTAAATACATGGGATAGGAATTAGTTATACAAATACATTAAACAACAATAGTTCTTGTATGGATGGCTTTTGCTTTTAGTAACAACCTCAAATGCTATGAAGTTTTGATTCTCAAGCGTTATAAACATACTCCCAAACCATTCTAAACAAATCTGATTATAATCTTCATTGGAATCACACTAATCGATCACACATAGAACATAGTATCTATTGTTTAAATTGAAACCAAAACCGGACACGAAACCACACGAATGACACTGAAAATCAATTACTATTGTCCAAAACTTATCCACAACACTCCACAACCAACTTCGATCACACTTGCCTCAAAATTCCTTTGAATGAATCCAAATGACAACTATCAATCCACAGATTCGTTTTTCCACCATAAAGGGAAGGAAACGGGCTGTAATGGACCAATAAACTACTCGTATTTCACTAGAGACAAATAGAGAATCAATTTACAGTGGAAATGAAACTAATCAGACATTAAACGAGAAACGTAATATGTGATTAATGAAAAGGAAGTCAAATCAAGGTAACATGACCAATTAAATAAGATTAACTTGTATTTTAATCAAAATTATGCAACTGCAGATTGCTTCATCATTGTATTTACAAAACATAACTAAAAAATGGGATAGGAACTAGTTAAACAAGTACATTAAACAACAATAGGTTTAGTATGGATGGCTTTTGCTTTTCGTAACAACCTCAAATGCTACGAAGTTTTGATTCTCAAGCCTTATAAACACACTCTCGAACCATTCTAAACAAATCTGATTATAATCTTCATTGGAATCACACTAATCGATCATACATGGAACATAGTATCTATTGTTTAAATTGAAACCAAAACGGACACGAAACCACACGAATGACACTGAAAATCAATTACTATTGTCCAAAACTTATCCACAACACTCCACAACCAACTTCGATCACTCTTGCCTCAAAATTCCTTTGAATGAATCCAAATGACAACTATCAATCCACTGATTCGTTTTTCCACCATAAAGGGAAGGAAACGAGCTGCAATGGACCAATAAACTACTCGTATTTCACTAGAGAAAAATAGAGAATCAATTTACAGTGGAAATGAAACTAATCAGACATTAAACGAGAAACGTAATAGATTAATGAAAAGGATGTCAAATCAAGGTAACATGACCAATTAAATAAGATTAACTTGTATTTTAATCAAAATTATGCAATTGCAGATTGCTTCATCATTGTATTTACAAAACATAACTAAATAAATGGGATAGGAACTAGTTAAACAAGTACATTAAACAACAATAGTTTTAGTATGGATGGCTTTTGCTTTTCGTAACAACCTCAAATGCTACGAAGTTTTGATTCTCAAGCCTTATAAACACACTCTCGAACCAATCTAATCAAATCTGATTATAATATAAATTGGAATAACACTAATCAATCACACATTTAACATAGCATCTATTCTTTAAATAAAAACCAAAACCGGACACGACACCACACGATGACCCTTAAAATAAATCCACTCATGTCCAAAACTTATCCACAACACTCCACAGCCAACTTCGAACACTCTTGCCTCAAAAATCCATTGAATCAAGCCAAATGACAACTATCGATCCACAGATTCCTTTTTCGACCATCAAGGGAAGGAAACCAGGTGCGACGGACCAATAAACTACTCGTATTTCACTGGAGAAGAATAGAGAATCAATTTACAATGGAAATGAAACTAATCAGACGTCAAACGGAAAACGTAATTTGTGATTAATGAAAATGAAGTCAAATCAAGGTACCACGACTAATTAAATAAGATTTATTTGTATTTTAATCAAAATTGTGCAACTACAGATTGGTGCATCATTGTTTTTACAAAATCTTAACTAAATACATTGGATAGGATCTAGCTATACAAAAACATTAAACAACAATAGTTCTCGTATGGATGGCTTTGCTTTTAGTGACAACCTCAAATGCTACGGAGTGTTGATTCTCAAGCATTATAAACAAACTCCCGAACCAATCTAATCAAATCTAATTATAATCTACATTGAAATCACACTAATCGATCACACATGGAACAGAGCATCTGTTTTTAAATTGAAACCAAACTGGACACGACACCACACAAATGACCCTTGAAGTCATTCCACTCCTTCCTAAAACATATCCGTAACTCTCCACTACCAACTTCGAACACTCTTGCCTCAAAAATCCATTGAATCATTCCAAATGACCACTGTCGATCCACAGAATACATTTTCGACCATCAAGGAAGGAAACGAGGTGCAACGGACCAATAAACTACTCGAATTTCACTAAAGAAGAATGGAGAATCAATTTATAGTGGAAAAGAAACTTATCAGGCATCAAATGAGAAACGTAATACGCGCTTAATGAAAATGAAGTCAAATCAAGGTAACACGACCAATTAAATAAGATTTACTTGTATTTTAATGAAAATTATGCAACTACAGATTCGTGCATCATTGTATTTCAAAATCTTAACTAAAGACATGGGACAGGAACTAGTTATACAAAAACATTAAACAACAATAGTTCTTGTATGGATAGCTTTTGCTTTTAGTAACAACTTCAAATGCTATGGAGTGTTAATTCTCAAGCATTATAAACACACTCCCAAACCAATCTGGTTATAATCTACTTTAAAATCATATTAATCAATCACACATAGAACATAGCGTCTATTATTTAAATTGAACCAAACCGGACACGACACCACACAACTGACCCTTGAAATCAATCCAGTCCTATCCAAAACATATCCGCAACACTCCATAATCAACTTCAAACACTATTGCCTCAAAAATCCAATGAATCAATCCAAATGACTACTATCGATCCACAGAATCCTTTTTTGACTATCAAGGGAAGGAAATGAGGTGCAACGGTCCCATAAACTACTCGTATTTCACTAGAAAAGAATAGGAATAAATTACAGTGGAAATGACACTAATAAGACGTCAAACGAGAAACGTAATATGATTATTAAAAATGAAGTCAAATCAAGGTAACACTACCAATTAAATAAGATTTACTTGTATTTTAATAAAAATCGTGAAACTACAGATTGGTGCATCATTGTGTTCATAGAAGCTTAACTAAATACATGGGATAGGAATTAGTTATACAAATACATTAAACAACAATAGTTCTTGTATGGATGGCTTTTGCTTTTAGTAACAACCTCAAATGCTATGAAGTTTTGATTCTCAAGCGTTATAAACATACTCCCAAACCATTCTAAACAAATCTGATTATAATCTTCATTGGAATCACACTAATCGATCACACATAGAACATAGTATCTATTGGTTAAATTGAAACCAAAACCGGACACGAAACCACACGAATGACACTGAAAATCAATTACTATTGTCCAAAACTTATCCACAACACTCCACAACCAACTTCGATCACACTTGCCTCAAAATTCCTTTGAATGAATCCAAATGACAACTATCAATCCACAGATTCGTTTTTCCACCATAAAGGGAAGGAAACGGGCTGTAATGGACCAATAAACTACTCGTATTTCACTAGAGAAAAATAGAGAATCAATTTACAGTGGAAATGAAACTAATCAGACATTAAACGAGAAACGTAATATGTGATTAATGAAAAGGAAGTCAAATCAAGGTAACATGACCAATTAAATAAGATTAACTTGTATTTTAATCAAAATTATGCAACTGCAGATTGCTTCATCATTGTATTTACAAAACATAACTAAAAAAATGGGATAGGAACTAGTTAAACAAAGTACATTAAACAACAATAGGTTTAGTATGGATGGCTTTTGCTTTTCGTAACAACCTCAAATGCTACGAAGTTTTGATTCTCAAGCCTTATAAACACACTCTCGAACCTTTCTAAACAAATCTGATTATAATCTTCATTGGAATCACACTAATCGATCATACATGGAACATAGTATCTATTGTTTAAATTGAAACCAAAACCGGACACGAAACCACACGAATGACACTGAAAATCAATTACTATTGTCCAAAACTTATCCACAACACTCCACAACCAACTTCGATCACTCTTGCCTCAAAAATCCTTTGAATGAATCCAAATGACAACTATCAATCCACTGATTCGTTTTTCCACCATAAAGGGAAGGAAACGAGCTACAATGGACCAATAAACTACTCGTATTTCACTAGAGAAAAATAGAGAATCAATTTACAGTGGTAATGAAACTAATCAGACATTAAACAAGAAACGTAATAGATTAATGAAAAGGATGTCAAATCAAGGTAACATGACCAATTAAATAAGATTAACTTGTATTTTAATCAAAATTATGCAATTGCAGATTGCTTCATCATTGTATTTACAAAACATAACTAAATAAATGGGATAGGAACTTGTTAAACAAGTACATTAAACAACATAGTTTTACTATGGATGGCTTTTGCTTTTCGTAACAACCTCAAATGCTACGAAGTTTTGATTCTCAAGCCTTATAAACACACTCTCGAACCAATCTAATCAAATCTGATTATAATATAAATTGGAATAACACTAATCAATCACACATTTAACATAGCATCTATTCTTTAAATAAAAACCAAAACCGGACACGACACCACACGAATGACCCTTAAAATAAATCCACTCATGTCCAAAACTTATCCACAACACTCCACAGCCAACTTCGAACACTCTTGCCTCAAAAATCCATTGAATCAAGCCAAATGACAACTATCGATCCACAGATTCCTTTTTCGACCATCAAGGGAAGGAAACCAGGTGCGACGGACCAATAAACTACTCGTATTTCACTGGAGAAGAATAGAGAATCAATTTTCAATGGAAATGAAACTAATCAGACGTCAAACGGAAAACGTAATTGTATTAATGAAAATGAAGTCAAATCATGGTACCACGACTAATTAAATAAGATTTATTTGTATTTTAATCAAAATTGTGCAACTACAGATTGGTGCATCATTGTTTTTACAAAATCTTAACTAAATACAATGGATAGGATCTAGCTATACAAAAACATTAAACAACAATAGTTCTCGTATGGATGGCTTTGCTTTTAGTGACAACCTCAAATGCTACGGAGTGTTGATTCTCAAGCATTATAAACAAACTCCCGAACCAATCTAATCAAATCTAATTATAATCTACATTGAAATCACACTAATCGATCACACATGGAACAGAGCATCTGTTTTTTAAATTGAAACAAAACTGGACACGACACCACACAAATGACCCTTGAAATCATTCCACTCCTTCCTAAAACATATCCGTAACTCTCCACTACCAACTTCGAACACTCTTGCCTCAAAAATCCATTGAATCATTCCAAATGATCACTGTCGATCCACAGAATACATTTTCGACCATCAAGGAAGGAAACAAGGTGCAACGGACCAATAAACTACTCGAATTTCACTAAAGAAGAATGGAGAATCAATTTATAGTGGAAAAGAAACTTATCAGGCATCAAATGAGAAACGTAATATGCGCTTAATGAAAATGAAGTCAAATCAAGGTAACACGACCAATTAAATAAGATTTACTTGTATTTTAATCAAAATTATGCAACTACAGATTCGTGCATCATTGTATTTTCAAAATCTTAACTAAAGACATGGGACAGGAACTAGTTATACAAAAACATTAAACAACAATAGTTCTTGTATGGATAGCTTTTGCTTTTAGTAACAACCTCAAATGCTATGGAGTGTTAATTCTCAAGCATTATAAACACACTCAAGAACCAATCTGGTTATAATCTACTTTAAAATCATATTAATCAATCACACATAGAACATAGCATCTATTGTTTAAATTAAACCAAACCGGACACGACACCACACAACTGACCCTTGAAATCAATCCAGTCCTATCCAAAACATATCCGCAACACTCCATAATCAACTTCAAACACTATTGCCTCAAAAATCCAATGAATCAATCCAAGTGACTACTATCGATCCACAGAATCGTTTTTTGACTATCAAGGGAAGGAAATGAGGTGCAACGGTCCCATAAACTACTCGTATTTCACTAGAAAAGAATAGAGAATCAAATTACAGTGGAAATGACACTAATAAGACGTCAAACGAGAAACGTAATATGTGATTATTAAAAATGAAGTCAAATCAAGGTAACACTACCAATTAAATAAGATTTACATGTATTTTAATAAAAATCGTGAAACTACAGATTGGTGCATCATTGTGTTCATAGAAGCTTAACTAAATACATGGGATAGGAATTAGTTATACAAATACATTAAACAACAATAGTTCTTGTATGGATGGCTTTTGCTTTTAGTAACAACCTCAAATGCTATGAAGTTTTGATTCTCAAGCGTTATAAACATACTCCCAAACCATTCTAAACAAATCTGATTATAATCTTCATTGGAATCACCCTAATTGATCACACATAGAACATAGTATCTATTGTTTAAATTGAAACCAAAACCGGACACGAAACCACACGAATGACACTGAAAATCAATTACTATTGTCCAAAACTTATCCACAACACTCCACAACCAACTTCGATCACACTTTCCTCAAAATTCCTTTGAATGAATCCAAATGACAACTATCAATCCACAGATTCGTTTTTCCACCATAAAGGGAAGGAAACGGGCTGTAATGGACCAATAAACTACTCGTATTTCACTAGAGAAAAATAGAGAATCAATTTACAGTGGAAATGAAACTAATCAGACATTAAACGAGAAACGTAATATGTGATTAATGAAAAGGAAGTCAAATCAAGGTAACATGACCAATTAAATAAGATTAACTTGTATTTTAATCAAAATTATGCAACTGCAGATTGCTTCATCATTGTATTTACAAAACATAACTAAAAAAATGGGATAGGAACTAGTTAAACAAGTACATTAAACAACAATAGGTTTAGTATGGATGGCTTTTGCTTTTCGTAACAACCTCAAATGCTACGAAGTTTTGATTCTCAAGCCTTATAAACACACTCTCGAACCATTCTAAACAAATCTGATTATAATCTTCATTGGAATCACACTAATCGATCATACATGAAACATAGTATCTATTGTTTAAATTGAAACCAAAACGGACACGAAACCACACGAATGACACTGAAAATCAATTACTATTGTCCAAAACTTATCCACAACACTCCACAACCAACTTCGATCACTCTTGCCTCAAAAATCCTTTGAATGAATCCAAATGACAACTATCAATACACTGATTCGTTTTTCCACCATAAAGGGAAGGAAACGAGCTACAATGGACCAATAAACTACTCGTATTTCACTAGAGAAAAATAGAGAATCAATTTACAGTGGAAATGAAACTAATCAGACATTAAACGAGAAACGTAATAGATTAATGAAAAGGATGTCAAATCAAGGTAACATGACCAATTAAATAAGATTAACTTGTATTTTAATCAAAATTATGCAATTACAGATTGCTTCATCATTGTATTTACAAAACATAACTAAATAAATGGGATAGGAACTTGTTAAACAAGTACATTAAACAACAATAGTTTTACTATGGATGGCTTTTGCTTTTCGTAACAACCTCAAATGCTACGAAGTTTTGATTCTCAAGCCTTATAAACACACTCTCGAACCAATCTAATCAAATCTGATTATAATATAAATTGGAATAACACTAATCAATCACACATTTAACATAGCATCTATTCTTTAAATAAAAACCAAAACCGGACACGACACCACACGAATGACCCTTAAAATAAATCCACTCATGTCCAAAACTTATCCACAACACTCCACAGCCAACTTCGAACACTCTTGCCTCAAAAATCCATTGAATCAAGCCAAATGACAACTATCGATCCACAGATTCCTTTTTCGACCATCAAGGGAAGGAAACCAGGTGCGACGGACCAATAAACTACTCGTATTTTACTGGAGAAGAATAGAGAATCAATTTACAATGGAAATGAAACTAATCAGACGTCAAACGGAAAACGTAATTTGTGATTAATGAAAATGAAGTCAAATCAAGGTACCACGACTAATTAAATAAGATTTATTTGTATTTCAATCAAAATTGTGCAACTACAGATTGGTGCATCATCGTGTTTACAAAATCTTAACTAAATACATTGGATAGGATCTAGCTATACAAAAACATTAAACAACAATAGTTCTCGTATGGATGGCTTTGCTTTTAGTGACAACCTCAAATGCTACGGAGTGTTGATTCTCAAGCATTATAAACAAACTCCCAAACCAATCTAATCAAATCTAATTATAATCTACATTGAAATCACACTAATCGATCATACATGGAACAGAGCATCTGTTTTTTAAATTGAAACCAAACTGGACACGACAGCACACAAATGACCCTTGAAATCATTCCACTCCTTCCTAAAACATATCCGTAACTCTCCACTACCAACTTCAAACACTCTTACCTCAAAAATACATTGAATCATTCCAAATGACCACTATCGATCCACAGAATACATTTTCGACCATTAAGGAAGGAAACGAGGTGCAACGGACCAATAAACTACTTGAATTTCACTAAAGAAGAGCGGAGAATCAATTTATAGTGGAAAAGAAACTTATCAGGCATCAAATGAGAAACGTAATACGCCCTTAATGAAAATGAAGTCAAATCAAGGTAACACGACCAATTAGATAAGATTTACTTGTATTTTAATCAAAATTATGCAACTACAGATTCGTGCATCATTGTATTTCAAAATCTTAACTAAAGACATGGGACAGGAACTAGTTATACAAAAACATTAAACAACAATAGTTCTTGTATGGATAGCTTTTGCTTTTAGTAACAACTTCAAATGCTATGGAGTGTTAATTCTCAAGCATTATAAACACACTCCCAAACCAATCTGGTTATAATCTACTTTAAAATCATATTAATCAATCACACATAGAACATAGCATCTATTGTTTAAATTGAACCAAACCAGACACGACACCACACAATTGACCCTTGAAATCAATCTAGTCCTATCCAAAACATATCCGCAACACTCCATAATCAACTTCAAACACTATTGCCTCAAAAATCCAATGAATCAATCCAAATGACTACTATCGATCCACAGAATCCTTTTTTGACTATCAAGGGAAGGAAATGAGGTGCAACGGTCCCATAAACTACTCGTATTTCACTAGAAAAGAATAGAGAATCAAATTACAGTGGAAATGACACTAATAAGATGTCAAACGAGAAACGTAATATGTGATTATTAAAAATGAAGTCAAATCAAGGTAACACTACCAATTAAATAAGATTTACTTGTATTTTAATAAAAATCGTGAAACTACAGATTGGTGCATCATTGTGTTCATAGAAGCTTAACTAAATACATGGGATAGGAATTAGTTATACAAATACATTAAACAACAATAGTTCTTGTATGGATGGCTTTTGCTTTTAGTAACAACCTCAAATGCTATGAAGTTTTGATTCTCAAGCGTTATAAACATACTCCCAAACCATTCTAAACAAATCTGATTATAATCTTCATTGGAATCACACTAATCGATCACACATAGAACATAGTATCTATTGTTTAAATTGAAACCAAAACCGGACACGAAACCACACGAATGACACTGAAAATCAATTACTATTGTCCAAAACTTATCCACAACACTCCACAACCAACTTCGATCACACTTGCCTCAAAATTCCTTTGAATGAATCCAAATGACAACTATCAATCCACAGATTCGTTTTTCCACCATAAAGGGAAGGAAACGGGCTGTAATGGACCAATAAACTACTCGTATTTCACTAGAGAAAAATAGAGAATCAATTTACAGTGGAAATGAAACTAATCAGACATTAAACGAGAAACGTAATATGTGATTAATGAAAAGGAAGTCAAATCAAGGTAACATGACCAATTAAATAAGATTAACTTGTATTTTAATCAAAATTATGCAACTGCAGATTGCTTCATCATTGTATTTACAAAACATAACTAAAAAAATGGGATAGGAACTAGTTAAACAAGTACATTAAACAACAATAGTTCTTGTATGGATGGCTTTTGCTTTTAGTAACAACCTCAAATTCTATGAAGTTTTGATTCTCAAGCGTTATAAACATACTCCCAAACCATTCTAAACAAATCTGATTATAATCTTCATTGGAATCACACTAATCGATCACACATAGAACATAGTATCTATTGTTTAAATTGAAACCAAAACCGGACACGAAACCACACGAATGACACTGAAAATCAATTACTATTGTCCAAAACTTATCCATAACACTCCACAACCAACTTCGATCACACTTGCCTCAAAATTCCTTTGAATGAATCCAAATGACAACTATCAATCCACATATTCGTTTTCCACCATAAAGGGAAGGAAACGGGCTGTAATGGACCAATAAACTACTCGTATTTCACTAGAGAAAAATAGAGAATCAATTTACAATGGAAATGAAACTAATCAGACATTAAACGAGAAACGTAATATGTGATTAATGAAAAGGAAGTCAACTCAAGGTAACATGACCAATTAAATAAGATTAACTTGTATTTTAATCAAAATTATGCAACTGCAGATTGCTTCATCATTGTATTTACAAAACATAACTAAAAAAATGGGATAGGAACTAGTTAAACAAGTACATTAAACAACAATAGGTTTAGTATGGATGGCTTTTGCTTTTCGTAACAACCTCAAATGCTACGAAGTTTTGATTCTCATGCCTTATAAACACACTCTCGAACCATTGTAAACAAATCTGATTATAATCTTCATTGGAATCACACTAATCGATCATACATGAAACATAGTATCTATTGTTTAAATTGAAACCAAAACCGGACACGAAACCACACGAATGACACTGAAAATCAATTACTATTGTCCAAAACTTATCCACAACACTCCACAACCAACTTCGATCACTCTTGCCTCAAAAATCCTTTGAATGAATCCAAATGACAACTATCAATCCACTGATTCGTTTTTCCACCATAAAGGGAAGGAAACGAGCTACAATGGACCAATAAACTACTCGTATTTCACTAGAGAAAATAGAGAATCAATTTACAGTGGAAATGAAACTAATCAGACATTAAACGAGAAACGTAATAGATTAATGAAAAGGATGTCAAATCAAGGTAACATGACCAATTAAATAAGATTAACTTGTATTTTAATCAAAATTATGCAATTACAGATTGCTTCATCATTGTATTTACAAAACATAACTAAATAAATGGGATAGGAACTTGTTAAACAAGTACATTAAACAACAATAGTTTTACTATGGATGGCTTTTGCTTTTCGTAACAACGTCAAATGCTACGAAGTTTTGATTCTCAAGCCTTATAAACACACTCTCGAACCAATCTAATCAAATCTGATTATAATATAAATTGGAATAACACTAATCAATCACACATTTAACATAGCATCTATTCTTTAAATAAAAACCAAAACCGGACACGACACCACACGAATGACCCTTAAAATAAATCCACTCATGTCCAAAACTTATCCACAACACTCCACAGCCAACTTCGAACACTCTTGCCTCAAAAATCCATTGAATCAAGCCAAATGACAACTATCGATCCACAGATTCCTTTTTCGACCATCAAGGGAAGGAAACCAGGTGCGACGGACCAATAAACTACTCGTATTTTACTGGAGAAGAATAGAGAATCAATTTACAATGGAAATGAAACTAATCAGACGTCAAACGGAAAACGTAATTTGTGATTAATGAAAATGAAGTCAAATCAATGTACCACGACTAATTAAATAAGATTTATTTGTATTTCAATCAAAATTGTGCAACTACAGATTGGTGCATCATCGTGTTTACAAAATCTTAACTAAATACATTGGATAGGATCTAGCTATACAAAAACATTAAACAACAATAGTTCTCGTATGGATGGCTTTGCTTTTAGTGACAACCTCAAATGCTACGGAGTGTTGATTCTCAAGCATTATAAACAAACTCCCAAACCAATCTAATCAAATCTAATTATAATCTACATTGAAATCACACTAATCGATCATACATGGAACAGAGCATCTGTTTTTTAAATTGAAACCAAACTGGACACGACAGCACACAAATGACCCTTGAAATCATTCCACTCCTTCCTAAAACATATCCGTAACTCTCCACTACCAACTTCAAACACTCTTACCTCAAAAATACATTGAATCATTCCAAATGACCACTATCGATCCACAGAATACATTTTCGACCATAAGGAAGGAAACGAGGTGCAACGGACCAATAAACTACTTGAATTTCACTAAAGAAGAGCGGAGAATCAATTTATAGTGGAAAAGAAACTTATCAGGCATCAAATGAGAAACGTAATACGCCCTTAATGAAAATGAAGTCAAATCAAGGTAACACGACCAATTAGATAAGATTTACTTGTATTTTAATCAAAATTATGCAACTACAGATTCGTGCATCATTGTATTTTCAAAATCTTAACTAAAGACATGGGACAGGAACTAGTTATACAAAAACATTAAACAACAATAGTTCTTGTATGGATAGCTTTTGCTTTTAGTAACAACTTCAAATGCTATGGAGTGTTAATTCTCAAGCATTATAAACACACTCCCAAACCAATCTGGTTATAATCTACTTTAAAATCATATTAATCAATCACACATAGAACATAGCATCTATTGTTTAAATTGAACCAAACCAGACACGACACCACACAATTGACCCTTGAAATCAATCTAGTCCTATCCAAAACATATCCGCAACACTCCATAATCAACTTCAAACACTATTGCCTCAAAAATCCAATGAATCAATCCAAATGACTACTATCGATCCACAGAATCCTTTTTTGACTATCAAGGGAAGGAAATGAGGTGCAACGGTCCCATAAACTACTCGTATTTCACTAGAAAAGAATAGAGAATCAAATTACAGTGGAAATGACACTAATAAGATGTCAAACGAGAAACGTAATATGTGATTATTAAAAATGAAGTCAAATCAAGGTAACACTACCAATTAAATAAGATTTACTTGTATTTTAATAAAAATCGTGAAACTACAGATTGGTGCATCATTGTGTTCATAGAAGCTTAACTAAATACATGGGATAGGAATTAGTTATACAATACATTAAACAACAATAGTTCTTGTATGGATGGCTTTTGCTTTTAGTAACAACCTCAAATGCTATGAAGTTTTGATTCTCAAGCGTTATAAACATACTCCCAAACCATTCTAAACAAATCTGATTATAATCTTCATTGGAATCACACTAATCGATCACACATAGAACATAGTATCTATTGTTTAAATTGAAACCAAAACCGGACACGAAACCACACGAATGACACTGAAAATCAATTACTATTGTCCAAAACTTATCCACAACACTCCACAACCAACTTCGATCACACTTGCCTCAAAATTCCTTTGAATGAATCCAAATGACAACTATCAATCCACAGATTCGTTTTTCCACCATAAAGGGAAGGAAACGGGCTGTAATGGACCAATAAACTACTCGTATTTCACTAGAAAAATAGAGAATCAATTTACAGTGGAAATGAAACTAATCAGACATTAAACGAGAAACGTAATATGTGATTAATGAAAAGGAAGTCAAATCAAGGTAACATGACCAATTAAATAAGATTAACTTGTATTTTAATCAAAATTATGCAACTGCAGATTGCTTCATCATTGTATTTACAAAACATAACTAAAAAAATGGGATAGGAACTAGTTAAACAAGTACATTAAACAACAATAGTTCTTGTATGGATGGCTTTTGCTTTTAGTAACAACCTCAAATGCTATGAAGTTTTGATTCTCAAGCGTTATAAACATACTCCCAAACCATTCTAAACAAATCTGATTATAATCTTCATTGGAATCACACTAATCGATCACACATAGAACATAGTATCTATTGTTTAAATTGAAACCAAAACCGGACACGAAACCACACGAATGACACTGAAAATCAATTACTATTGTCCAAAACTTATCCACAACACTCCACAACCAACTTCGATCACACTTGCCTCAAAATTCCTTTGAATGAATCCAAATGACAACTATCAATCCACATATTCGTTTTTCCACCATAAAGGGAAGGAAACGGGCTGTAATGGACCAATAAACTACTCGTATTTCACTAGAGAAAAATAGAGAATCAATTTACAATGGAAATGAAACTAATCAGACATTAAACGAGAAACGTAATATGTGATTAATGAAAAGGAAGTCAAATCAAGGTAACATGACCAATTAAATAAGATTAACTTGTATTTTAATCAAAATTATGCAACTGCAGATTGCTTCATCATTGTATTTACAAAACATAACTAAAAAATGGGATAGGAACTAGTTAAACAAGTACATTAAACAACAATAGGTTTAGTATGGATGGCTTTTGCTTTTCGTAACAACCTCAAATGCTACGAAGTTTTGATTCTCAAGCCTTATAAACACACTCTCGAACCATTGTAAACAAATCTGATTATAATCTTCATTGGAATCACACTAATCGATCATACATGGAACATAGTATCTATTGTTTAAATTGAAACCAAAAACGGACACGAAACCACACGAATGACACTGAAAATCAATTACTATTGTCCAAAACTTATCCACAACACTCCACAACCAACTTCGATCACTCTTGCCTCAAAATTCCTTTGAATGAATCCAAATGACAACTATCAATCCACTGATTCGTTTTTCCACCATAAAGGGAAGGAAACGAGCTGCAATGGACCAATAAACTACTCGTATTTCACTAGAGAAAAATAGAGAATCAATTTACAGTGGAAATGAAACTAATCAGACATTAAACGAGAAACGTAATAGATTAATGAAAAGGATGTCAAATCAAGGTAACATGACGAATTAAATAAGATTAACTTGTATTTTAATCAAAATTATGCAATTGCAGATTGCTTCATCATTGTATTTACAAAACATAACTAAATAAATGGGATAGGAACTAGTTAAACAAGTACATTAAACAACAATAGTTTTAGTATGGATGGCTTTTGCTTTTCGTAACAACCTCAAATGCTACGAAGTTTTGATTCTCAAGCCTTATAAACACACTCTCGAACCAATCTAATCAAATCTGATTATAATATAAATTGGAATAACACTAATCAATCACACATTTAACATAGCATCTATTCTTTAAATAAAAACCAAAACCGGACATGACACCACACGAATGACCCTTAAAATAAATCCACTCATTTCCAAAACTTATCCACAACACTCCACCGCCAACTTCGAACACTCTTGCCTCAAAAATCCATTGAATCAAGCCAAATGACAACTATCGATCCACAGATTCCTTTTTCGACCATCAAGGGAAGGAAACCAGGTGCGACGGACCAATAAACTACTCGTATTTCACTGGAGAAGAATAGAGAATCAATTTACAATGGAAATGAAACTAATCAGACGTCAAACGGAAAACGTAATTTGTGATTAATGAAAATGAAGTCAAATCAAGGTACCACGACTAATTAAATAAGATTTATTTGTATTTTAATCAAAATTGTGCAACTACAGATTGGTGCATCATTGTTTTTCAAAATCTTAACTAAATACATTGGATAGGATCTAGCTATACAAAAACATTAAACAACAATAGTTCTCGTATGGATGGCTTTGCTTTTAGTGACAACCTCAAATGCTACGGAGTGTTGATTCTCAAGCATTATAAACAAACTCCCGAACCAATCTAATCAAATCTAATTATAATCTACATTGAAATCACACTAATCGATCACACATGGAACAAGCATCTGTTTTTAAATTGAAACCAAACTGGACACGACACCACACAAATGACCCTTGAAATCATTCCACTCCTTCCTAAAACATATCCGTAACTCTCCACTACCAACTTCGAACACTCTTGCCTCAAAAATCCATTGAATCATTCCAAATGACCACTGTCGATCCACAGAATACATTTTCGACCATCAAGGAAGGAAACGAGGTGCAACGGACCAATAAACTACTCGAATTTCACTAAAGAAGAATGGAGAATCAATTTATAGTGTAAAAGAAACTTATCAGGCATCAAATGAGAAACGTTATATGCGCTTAATGAAAATGAAGTCAAATCAAGGTAACACGACCAATTAGATAAGATTTACTTGTATTTTAATCAAAATTACGCAACTACAGATTCGTGCATCATTGTATTTTCAAAATCTTAACTAAAGACTTGGGACAGGAACTAGTTATACAAAAACATTAAACAACAATAGTTCTTGTATGGATAGCTTTTGCTTTTAGTAACAACTTCAAATGCTATGGAGTGTTAATTCTCAAGCATTATAAACACACTCCCAAACCAATCTGGTTATAATCTACTTTAAAATCATATTAATCAATCACACATAGAACATAGCATCTATTGTTTAAATTGAACCAAACCGGACACGACACCACACAACTGACCCTTGAAATCAATCCAGTCCTATCCAAAACATATCCGTAACACTCCATAATCAACTTCAAACCCTATTGCCTCAAAAATCCAATGAATCAATCCAAATGACTACTATCGATCCACAGAATCATTTTTTGACTATCAAGGGAAGGAAATGAGGTGCAACGGTCCCATAAACTACTCGTATTTCACTAGAAAAGAATAGAGAATCAAATTACAGTGGAAATGACACTAATAAGATGTCAAACGAGAAACGTAATATGTGATTATTAAAAATGAAGTCAAATCTAGGTAACACTACCAATTAAATAAGATTTACTTGTATTTTAATAAAAATCGTGAAACTACAGATTGGTGCATCATTGTGTTCATAGAAGCTTAACTAAATACATGGGATAGGAATTAGTTATACAAATACATTAAACAACAATAGTTCTTGTATGGATGGCTTTTGCTTTTAGTAACAACCTCAAATGCTATGAAGTTTTGATTCTCAAGCGTTATAAACATACTCCCAAACCATTCTAAACAAATCTGATTATAATCTTCATTGGAATCACACTAATCGATCACACATAGAACATAGTATCTATTGTTTAAATTGAAACCAAAACCGGACACGAAACCACACGAATGACACTGAAAATCAATTACTATTGTCCAAAACTTATCCACAACACTCCACAACCAACTTCGATCACACTTGCCTCAAAATTCCTTTGAATGAATCCAAATGACAACTATCAATCCACATATTCGTTTTTCCACCATAAAGGGAAGGAAACGGGCTGTAATGGACCAATAAACTACTCGTATTTCACTAGAGAAAAATAGAGAATCAATTTACAGTGGAAATGAAACTAATCAGACATTAAACGAGAAACGTAATATGTGATTAATGAAAAGGAAGTCAAATCAAGGTAACATGACCAATTAAATAAGATTAACTTGTATTTTAATCAAAATTATGCAACTGCAGATTGCTTCATCATTGTATTTACAAAACATAACTAAAAAAATGGGATAGGAACTAGTTAAACAAGTACATTAAACAACAATAGGTTTAGTATGGATGGCTTTTGCTTTTCGTAACAACCTCAAATGCTACGAAGTTTTGATTCTCAAGCCTTAAAAACACACTCTCGAACCATTCTAAACAAATCTGATTATAATCTTCATTGGAATCACACTAATCGATCATACATGGAACATAGTATCTATTGTTTAAATTGAAACCAAAAACGGACACGAAACCACACGAATGACACTGAAAATCAATTACTATTGTTCAAAACTTATCCACAACACCCCACAACCAACTTCGATCACTCTTGCCTCAAAATTCCTTTGAATGAATCCAAATGACAACTATCAATCCACTGATTCGTTTTTCCACCATAAAGGGAAGGAAACGAGCTGCAATGGACCAATAAACTACTCGTATTTCACTAGAGAAAAATAGAGAATCAATTTACAGTGGAAATGAAACTAATCAGACATTAAACGAGAAACGTAATAGATTAATGAAAAGGATGTCAAATCAAGGTAACATGACGAATTAAATAAGATTAACTTGTATTTTAATCAAAATTATGCAATTGCGGATTGCTTCATCATTGTATTTACAAAACAAAACTAAATAAATGGGATAGGAACTAGTTAAACAAGTACATTAAACAATAATAGTTTTAGTATGGATGGCTTTTGCTTTTCGTAACAACCTCAAATGCTATGAAGTTTTGATTCTCAAGCCTTATAAACACACTCTCCAACCAATATAATCAAATCTGATTATAATATAAATTGGAATAACACTAATCAATCACACATTTAACATAGCATCTTTTGTTAAAATAAAAACCAAAACCGGACACGACACCACACGAATGACCCTTAAAATAAATCCACTCATGTCCAAAACTTATCCACAACACTCCACAGCCAACTTCGAACACTCTTGCCTAAAAAATCCATTGAATGAAGCCAAATGACAACTATCAATCCACAGATTCCTTTTTCGACCATCAAGGGAAGGAAACCAGGTGCGACGGACCAATAAACTACTCGTATTTCACTGGAGAAGAATAGAGAATCAATTTACAATGGAAATGAAACTAATCAGACGTCAAACGGAAAACGTAATTTGTGATTAATGAAAATGAAGTCAAATCAAGGTACCACGACTAATTAAATAAGATTTATTTGTATTTTAATCAAAATTGTGCAACTACAGATTGGTGCATCATCGTTTTTACAAAATCTTAACTAAATACATTGGATAGGATCTAGCTATACAAAAACATTAAACAACAATAGTTCTCGTATGGATGGCTTTGCTTTTAGTGACAACCTCAAATGCTACGGAGTGTTGATTCTCAAGCATTATAAACAAACTCCCGAACCAATCTAATCAAATCTAATTATAATCTACATTGAAATCACACTAATCGATCATACATGGAACAGAGCATCTGTTTTTTAAATTGAAACCAAACTGGACACGACAGCACACAAATGACCCTTGAAATCATTCCACTCCTTCCTAAAACATATCCGTAACTCTTCACTACCAACTTCGAACACTCTTACCTCAAAAATACATTGAATCATTCCAAATGACCACTATCGATCCACAGAATACATTTTCGACCATCAAGGAAGGAAACTAGGTGCAACGGACCAATAAACTACTTGAATTTCACTAAAGAAGAGCGGAGAATCAATTTATAGTGGAAAAGAAACTTATCAGGCATCAAATGAGAAACGTAATACGCGCTTAATGAAAATGAAGTCAAATCAAGGTAACACGACCAATTAGATAAGATTTACTTGTATTTTAATCAAAATTATGCAACTACAGATTCGTGCATCATTGTATTTTCAAAATCTTAACTAAAGACATGGGAAGGAACTAGTTATACAAAAACATTAAACAACAATAGTTCTTGTATGGATCGCTTTTGCTTTTAGTAACAACTTCAAATGCTATGGAGTGTTAATTCTCAAGCATTATAAACACACTCCCAAACCAATCTGGTTATAATCTACTTTAAAATCATATTAATCAATCACACATAGAACATAGCATCTATTGTTTAAATTGAACCAAACCGGACACGACACCACACAACTGACCCTTGAAATCAATCCAGTCCTATCCAAAACATATCCGCAACACTCCATAATCAACTTCAAACACTATTGCCTCAAAAATCCAATGAATCAATCCAAATGACTACTATCGATCCACATTATCCTTTTTTGACTATCAAGGGAAGGAAATGAGGTGCAACAGTCCCATAAACTACTCGTATTTCACTAGAAAAGAATAGAAAATCAAATTACAGTGGAAATGACAGTAATAAGATGTCAAACGAGAAACGTAATATGTGATTATTAAAAATGAAGTCAAATCAAGGTAACACTACCAATTAAATAAGATTTACTTGTATTTTAATAAAAATCGTGAAACTACAGATTGGTGCATCATTGTGTTCATAGAAGCTTAACTAAATACATGGGATAGGAATTAGTTATACAAATACATTAAACAACAATAGTTCTTGTATGGATGGCTTTTGCTTTTAGTAACAACCTCAAATGCTATGAAGTTTTGATTCTCAAGCGTTATAAACATACTCCCAAACCATTCTAAACAAATCTGATTATAATCTTCATTGGAATCACACTAATCGATCACACATAGAACATAGTATCTATTGTTTAAATTGAAACCAAAACCGGACACGAAACCACACGAATGACACTGAAAATCAATTACTATTGTCCAAAACTTATCCACAACACTCCACAACCAACTTCGATCACACTTGCCTCAAAATTCCTTTGAATGAATCCAAATGACAACTATCAATCCACATATTCGTTTTTCCACCATAAAGGGAAGGAAACGGGCTGTAATGGACCAATAAACTACTCGTATTTCACTAGAGAAAAATAGAGAATCAATTTACAGTGGAAATGAAACTAATCAGACATTAAACGAGAAACGTAATATGTGATTAATGAAAAGGAAGTCAAATCAAGGTAACATGACCAATTAAATAAGATTAACTTGTATTTTAATCAAAATTATGCAACTGCAGATTGCTTCATCATTGTATTTACAAAACATAACTAAAAAAATGGGATAGGAACTAGTTAAACAAGTACATTAAACAACAATAGGTTTAGTATGGATGGCTTTTGCTTTTCGTAACAACCTCAAATGCTACGAAGTTTTGATTCTCAAGCCTTATAAACACACTCTCGAACCATTCTAAACAAATCTAATTATAATCTTCATTGGAATCACACTAATCGATCATACATGGAACATAGTATCTATTGTTTAAATTGAAACCAAAAACGGACACGAAACCACACGAATGACACTGAAAATCAATTACTATTGTCCAAAACTTATCCACAACACTCCACAACCAACTTCGATCACTCTTGCCTCAAAATTCCTTTGAATGAATCCAAATGACAACTATCAATCCACTGATTCGTTTTTCCACCATAAAGGGAAGGAAACGAGCTGCAATGGACCAATAAACTACTCGTATTTCACTAGAGAAAAATAGAGAATCAATTTACAATGGAAATGAAACTAATCAGACATTAAACGAGAAACGTAATAGATTAATGAAAAGGATGTCAAATCAAGGTAACATGACCAATTAAATAAGATTAACTTGTATTTTAATCAAAATTATGCAATTGCAGATTGCTTCATCATTGTATTTACAAAACATAACTAAATAAATGGGATAGGAACTAGTTAAACAAGTACATTAAACAACAATAGTTTTAGTATGGATGGCTTTTGCTTTTCGTAACAACCTCAAATGCTACGAAGTTTTGATTCTCAAGCCTTATAAACACACTCTCGAACCAATCTAATCAAATCTGATTATAATATAAATTGGAATAACACTAATCAATCACACATTTAACATAGCATCTATTCTTTAAATAAAAACCAAAACCGGACACGACACCACACGAATGACCCTTAAAATAAATCCACTCATGTCCAAAACTTATCCACAACACTCCACAGCCAACTTCGAACACTCTTGCCTCAAAAATCCATTGAATCAAGCCAAATGACAACTATCGATCCACAGATTCCTTTTTCGACCATCAAGGGAAGGAAACCAGGTGCGACGGACCAATAAACTACTCGTATTTCACTGGAGAAGAATAGAGAATCAATTTACAATGGAAATGAAACTAATCAGACGTCAAACGGAAAACGTAATTTGTGATTAATGAAAATGAAGTCAAATCAAGGTACCACGACTAATTAAATAAGATTTATTTGTATTTTAATCAAAATTGTGCAACTACAGATTGGTGCATCATTGTTTTTACAAAATCTTAACTAAATACATTGGATAGGATCTAGCTATACAAAAACATTAAACAACAATAGTTCTCGTATGGATGGCTTTGCTTTTAGGACAACCTCAAATGCTACGGAGTGTTGATTCTCAAGCATTATAAACAAACTCCCGAACCAATCTAATCAAATCTAATTATAATCTACATTGAAATCACACTAATCGATCACACATGGAACAGAGCATCTGTTTTTTAAATTGAAACCAAACTGGACACGACACCACACCAATGACCCTTGAAATCATTCCACTCCTTCCGAAAACATATCGTAACTCTCCACTACCAACTTCGAACACTCTTGCCTCAAAAATCCATTGAATCATTCCAAATGACCACTGTCGATCCACAGAATACATTTTCGACCATCAAGGAAGGAAACGAGGTGCAACGGACCAATAAACTACTCGAATTTCACTAAAGAAGAATGGAGAATCAATTTATAGTGGAAAAGAAACTTATCAGGCATCAAATGAGAAACGTAATACGCGCTTATGAAAATGAAGTCAAATCAAGGTAACACGACCAATTAGATAAGATTTACTTGTATTTTAATCAAAATTATGCAACTACAGATTCGTGCATCATTGTATTTTCAAAATCTTAACTAAAGACATGGGACAGGAACTAGTTATACAAAAACATTAAACAACAATAGTTCTTGTATGGATAGCTTTTGCTTTTAGTAACAACTTCAAATGCTATGGAGTGTTAATTCTCAAGCATTATAAACACACTCCCAAACCAATCTGGTTATAATCTACTTTAAAATCATATTAATCAATCACACATAGAACATAGCATCTATTGTTTAAATTGAACCAAACCGGACACGACACCACACAACTGACCCTTGAAATCAATCCAGTCCTATCTAAAACATATCCGCAACACTCCATAATCAACTTCAAACACTATTGCCTCAAAAATCCAATGAATCAATCCAAATGACTACTATCGATCCACAGAATCCTTTTTTGACTATCAAGGGAAGGAAATGAGGTGCAACGGTCCCATAAACTACTCGTATTTCACTAGAAAAGAATAGAGAATCAAATTACAGTGGAAATGACACTAATAAGACGTCAAACGAGAAATGTAATACGTGATTATTAAAAATGAAGTCAAATCAAGGTAACACTACCAATTAAATAAGATTTACTTGTATTTTATTAAAAATCATGAAACTACAGATTGGTGCATCATTGTGTTCATAGAAGCTTAACTAAATACATGGGATAGGAATTAGTTATACAAATACAATAAACAACAATAGTTCTTGTATGGATGGCTTTTGCTTTTAGTAACAACCTCAAATTCTATGAAGTTTTGATTCTCAAGCGTTATAAACATACTCCCAAACCATTCTAAACAAATCTGATTATAATCTTCATTGGAATCACACTAATCGATCACACATAGAACATAGTATCTATTGTTTAAATTGAAACCAAAACCGGACACGAAACCACACGAATGACACTGAAAATCAATTACTATTGTCCAAAACTTATCCACAACACTCCACAACCAACTTCGATCACACTTGCCTCAAAATTCCTTTGAATGAATCCAAATGACAACTATCAATCCACATATTCGTTTTTCCACCATAAAGGGAAGGAAACGGGCTGTAATGGACCAATAAACTACTCGTATTTCACTAGAGAAAAATAGAGAATCAATTTCAGTGGAAATGAAACTAATCAGACATTAAACGAGAAACGTAATATGTGATTAATGAAAAGGAAGTCAAATCAAGGTAACATGACCAATTAAATAAGATTAACTTGTATTTTAATCAAAATTATGCAACTGCAGATTGCTTCATCATTGTATTTACAAAACATAACTAAAAAATGGGATAGGAACTAGTTAAACAAGTACATTAAACAACAATAGTTCTTGTATGGATGGCTTTTGCTTTTAGTAACAACCTCAAATTCTATGAAGTTTTGATTCTCAAGCGTTATAAACATACTCCCAAACCATTCTAAACAAATCTGATTATAATCTTCATTGGAATCACACTAATCGATCACACATAGAACATAGTATCTATTGTTTAAATTGAAACCAAAACCGGACACGAAACCACACGAATGACACTGAAAATCAATTACTATTGTCCAAAACTTATCCACAACACTCCACAACCAACTTCGATCACACTTGCCTCAAAATTCCTTTGAATGAATCCAAATGACAACTATCAATCCACATATTCGTTTTTCCACCATAAAGGGAAGGAAACGGGCTGTAATGGACCAATAAACTACTCGTATTTCACTAGAGAAAAATAGAGAATCAATTTTCAGTGGAAATGAAACTAATCAGACATTAAACGAGAAACGTAATATGTGATTAATGAAAAGGAAGTCAAATCAAGGTAACATGACCAATTAAATAAGATTAACTTGTATTTTAATCAAAATTATGCAACTGCAGATTGCTTCATCATTGTATTTACAAAACATAACTAAAAAAATGGGATAGGAACTAGTTAAACAAGTACATTAAACAACAATAGTTCTTGTATGGATGGCTTTTGCTTTTAGTAACAACCTCAAATTCTATGAAGTTTTGATTCTCAAGCGTTATAAACATACTCCCAAACCATTCTAAACAAATCTGATTATAATCTTCATTGGAATCACACTAATCGATCACACATAGAACATAGTATCTATTGTTTAAATTGAAACCAAAACCGGACACGAAACCACACGAATGACACTGAAAATCAATTACTATTGTCCAAAACTTATCCACAACACTCCACAACCAACTTCGATCACACTTGCCTCAAAATTCCTTTGAATGAATCCAAATGACAACTATCAATCCACATATTCGTTTTTCCACCATAAAGGGAAGGAAACGGGCTGTAATGGACCAATAAACTACTCGTATTTCACTAGAGAAAAATAGAGAATCAATTTACAGTGGAAATGAAACTAATCAGACATTAAACGAGAAACGTAATATGTGATTAATGAAAAGGAAGTCAAATCAAGGTAACATGACCAATTAAATAAGATTAACTTGTATTTTAATCAAAATTATGCAACTGCAGATTGCTTCATCATTGTATTTACAAAACATAACTAAAAAAATGGGATAGGAACTAGTTAAACAAGTACATTAAACAACAATAGGTTTAGTATGGATGGCTTTTGCTTTTCGTAACAACCTCAAATGCTACGAAGTTTTGATTCTCAAGCCTTAAAAACACACTCTCGAACCATTCTAAACAAATCTGATTATAATCTTCATTGGAATCACACTAATCGATCATACATGGAACATAGTATCTATTGTTTAAATTGAAACCAAAAACGAACACGAAACCACACGAATGACACTGAAAATCAATTTCAATTGTCCAAAACTTATCCACAACACTCCACAACCAACTTCGATCACTCTTGCCTCAAAATTCCTTTGAATGAATCCAAATGACAACTATCAATCCACTGATTCGTTTTTCCACCATAAAGGGAAGGAAACGAGCTGCAATGGACCAATAAACTACTCGTATTTCACTAGAGAAAAATAGAGAATCAATTTACAGTGGAAATGAAACTAATCAGACATTAAACGAGAAACGTAATAGATTAATGAAAAGGATGTCAAATCAAGGTAACATGACCAATTAAATAAGATTAACTTGTATTTTAATCAAAATTATGCAATTGCAGATTGCTTCATCATTGTATTTACAAAACATAACTAAATAAATAGGATAGGAACTAGTTAAACAAGTACATTAAACAACAATAGTTTTAGTATGGATGGCTTTTGCTTTTCGTAACAACCTCAAATGCTACGAAGTTTTGATTCTCAAGCCTTATAAACACACTCTCGAACCAATCTAATCAAATCTGATTATAATATAAATTGGAATAACACTAATCAATCACACATTTAACATAGCATCTATTGTTTAAATAAAAACCAAAACCGGACACGACACCACACGAATGACCCTTAAAATAAATCCACTCATGTCCAAAACTTATCCACAACACTCCACAGCCAACTTCGAACACTCTTGCCTCAAAAATCCATTGAATCAAGCCAAATGACAACTATCGATCCACAGATTCCTTTTTCGACCATCAAGGAAGGAAACCAGGTGCGACGGACCAATAAACTACTCGTATTTCACTGGAGAAGAATAGAGAATCAATTTACAATGGAAATGAAACTAATTAGACGTCAAACGGAAAACGTAATTTGTGATTAATGAAAATGAAGTCAAATCAAGGTACCACGACTAATTAAATAAGATTTATTTGTATTTTAATCAAAATTGTGCAACTACAGATTGGTGCATCATTGTTTTTACAAAATCTTAACTAAATACATTGGATAGGATCTAGCTATACAAAAACATTAAACAACAATAGTTCTCGTATGGATGGCTTTGCTTTTAGTGACAACCTCAAATGCTACGGAGTGTTGATTCTCAAGCATTATAAACAAACTCCCGAACCAATCTAATCAAATCTAATTATAATCTACATTGAAATCACACTAATCGATCACACATGGAACAGAGCATCTGTTTTTTAAATTGAAACCAAACTGGACACGACACCACACAAATGACCCTTGAAATCATTCCACTCCTTCCGAAAACATATCCGTAACTCTCCACTACCAACTTCGAACACTCTTGCCTCAAAAATCCATTGAATCATTCCAAATGACCACTGTTGATCCACAGAATACATTTTCGACCATCAAGGAAGGAAACGAGGTGCAACGGACCAATAAACTACTCGAATTTCACTAAAGAAGAATGGAGAATCAATTTATAGTGGAAAAGAAACTTATAAGGCATCAAATGAGAAACGTAATACGCGCTTAATAAAAATGAAGTTAAACCAAGGTAACACGACCAATTAAATAAGATTTACTTGTATTTTAATCAAAATTATGCAACTACAGATTCGTGCATCATTGTATTTTCAAAATCTTAACTAAATACATGGGACAGGAACTAGTTATACAAAAACATTAAACAACAATAGTTCTTGTATGGATAGGTATTGCTTTTAGTAACAACCTCAAATGATATGGAGTGTTAATTCTCAAGCATTATAAACACACTCCCAAACCAAGCTGGTTATAATCTACTTTAAAATCATATTAATCAATCACACATAGAACATAGCATCTATTGTTTAAATTGAACCAAACCGGACACGACACCACACAACTGACCCTTGAAATCAATCCAGTCCTATCCAAAACATATCCGCAACACTCCATAATCAACTTCAAACACTATTGCCTCAAAAATCCAATGAATCAATCCAAATGACTACTATCGATCCACAGAATCCGTTTTTGACTATCAAGGGAAGGAAATGAGGTGCAACGGTCCCATAAACTACTCGTATTTCACTAGAAAAGAATAGAGAATCAAATTACAGTGGAAATGACACTAATAAGAAGTCAAACGAGAAACGTAATATGTGATTATTAAAACTGAAGTCAAATCAAGGCAACACTACCAATTAAATAAGATTTACTTGTATTTTAATAAAAATCGTGAAACTACAGATTGGTGCATCATTGTGTTCATAGAAGCTTAACTAAATACATGGGATAGGAATTAGTTATACAAATACATTAAACAACAATAGTTCTTGTATGGATGGTTTTTGCTTTTAGTAACAACCTCAAATTCTATGAAGTTTTGATTCTCAAGCGTTATAAACATACTCCCAAACCATTCTAAACAAATCTGATTACAATCTTCATTGGAATCACACTAATCGATCACACATAGAACATAGTATCTATTGTTTAAATTGAAACCAAAACTGGACACGAAACCACACGAATGACACTGAAAATCAATTACTATTGTCCAAAACTTATCCACAACACTCCACAACCAACTTCGATCACACTTGCCTCAAAATTCCTTTGAATGAATCCAAATGACAACTATCAATCCACAGATTCGTTTTTCCACCATAAAGGGAAGGAAACGGGCTGTAATGGACCAATAAACTACTCGTATTTCACTAGAGAAAAATAGAGAATCAATTTACAGTGGAAATGAAACTAATCAGACATTAAACGAGAAACGTAATATGTGATTAATGAAAAGGAAGTAAATCAAGGTAACATGACCAATTAAATAAGATGAACTTGTATTTTAATCAAAATTATGCAACTGCAGATTGTTCATCATTGTATTTACAAAACATAACTAAAAAAATGGGATAGGAACAAGTTAAACAAGTACATTAAACAACAATAGGTTTAGTATGGATGGCTTTTGCTTTTCGTAACAACCTCAAATGCTACGAAGTTTTGATTCTCAAGCCTTATAAACACACTCTCGAACCATTCTAAACAAATCTGATTATAATCTTCATTGGAATCACACTAATCGATCATACATGGAACATAGTTCTATTGTTTAAATTGAAACCAAAACCGGACACGAAACCACACGAATGACACTGAAAATCAATTACTATTGTCCAAAACTTATCCACAACACTCCACAACCAACTTCGATCACTCTTACCTCAAAATTCCTTTGAATGAATCCAAATGACAGCTATCAATCCACTGATTCGTTTTTCCACCATAAAGGGAAGGAAACGAGCTGCAATGGACCAATAAACTACTCGTATTTCACTAGAGAAAAATAGAGAATCAATTTACAGTGGAAATGAAACTAATCAGACCATAAACGAGAAACGTAATAGATTAATGAAAAGGATGTCAAATCAAGGTAACATGACCAATTAAATAAGATTAACTTGTATTTTAATCAAAATTATGCAATTGCAGATTGCTTCATCATTGTATTTACAAAACATAACTAAATAAAAGGGATAGGAACTAGTTAAACAAGTACATTAAACAACAATAGTTTTAGTATGGATGGCTTCTGCTTTTCGTAACAACCTCAAATGCTATGAAGTTTTGTTTCTTAAGCCTTATAAACACACTCTCGAACCAATCTAATCAAATCTGATTATAATATAAATTGGAATAACACTAATCAATCACACATTTAACATAGCATCTATTGTTTAAATAAAAACCAAAACCGGACACGACACCACACGAATGACCCTTAAAATAAATCCACTCATGTCCAAAACTTATCCACAACACTCCACAGCCAACTTCGAACACTCTTGCTCAAATATCCATTGAATCAAGCCAAATGACAACTATCGATCCACAGATTCCTTTTTCGACCATCAAGGGAAGGAAACCAGGTGCGACGGACCAATAAACTACTCGTATTTCACTGGAGAAGAATAGAGAATCAATTTACAATGGAAATGAAACTAATCAGACGTCAAACGGAAAACGTAATTTGTGATTAATGAAAATGAAGTCAAATCAAGGTACCACGACTAATTAAATATGATTTATTTGTATTTTAATCAAAATTGTGCAACTACAGATTGATGCATCATTGTTTTTACAAAATCTTAACTAAATACATTGGATAGGATCTAGCTATACAAAAACATTAAACAACAATAGTTCTCGTATGGATGGCTTTGCTTTTAGTGACAACCTCAAATGCTACGGAGTGTTGATTCTCAAGCATTATAAACAAACTCCCGAACCAATCTAATCAAATCTAATTATAATCTACATTGAAATCACACTAATCGATCACACATGGAACAGAGCATCTGTTTTTTAAATTGAAACCAAACTGGACACGACAGCACACAAATGACCCTTGAAATCATTCCACTCCTTCCTAAAACATATCCGTAACTCTCCACTACCAACTTCGAACACTCTTGCCTCAAAAATCCATTGAATCATTCCAAATGACCACTATCGATCTACAGAATACATTTTCGACCATCAAGGAAGGAAACGAGGTGCAACGGACCAATAAACTCCTCGAATTTCACTAAAGAAGAATGGAGAATCAATTTATAGTGGAAAAGAAACTTATCAGGCATCAAATGAGAAACGTAATAGTTCTTGTACGGATGGCTTTTGCTTTTAGTAACAACCTCAAATGCTATGAAGTTTTGATTCTCAAGCGTTATAAACATACTCCCAAACCATTCTAAACAAATCTGATTATAATCTTCATTGGAATCACACTAATCGATCACACATAGAACATAGTATCTATTGTTTAAATTGAAACCAAAACCGGACACGAAACCACACGAATGACACTGAAAATCAATTACTATTGTCCAAAACTTATCCACAACACTCCACAACCAACTTCGATCACACTTGCCTCAAAATTCCTTTGAATGAATCCAAATGACAACTATCAATCCACAGATTCGTTTTTCCACCATAAAGGGAAGGAAACGGGCTGTAATGGACCAATAAACTACTCGTATTTCACTAGAGAAAAATAGAGAATCAATTTACAGTGGAAATGAAACTAATCAGACATTAAACGATAAATGTAATATGTGATTAATGAAAAGGAAGTCAAATCAAGGTAACATGACCAATTAAATAAGATTAACTTGTATTTTAATCAAATTATGCAACTGCAGATTGCTTCATCATTGTATTTACAAAACATAACTAAAAAAATGGGATAGGAACTAGTTAAACAAGTACATTAAACAACAATAGGTTTAGTATGGATGGCTTTTGCTTTTCGCAACAACCTCAAATGCTACGAAGTTTTGACTCAAGCCTAATAAACACACTCTCGAAAAATCTAATCAAATCTAATTATAATATAAATTGGAATAACACTAATCAATCACACATTTAACATAGCATCTATTGTTTAAATAAAAACCAAAACCGGACACGACACCACACGAATGACCCTTAAAATAAATCCACTCATGTCCAAAACTTATCCATAGCACTCCAGAACCAACTTCGAACACTCTTGCCTCAAAAATCCATTTAATCAAGCCAAATGACAACTATCGATCCACAGATTCCTTTTCGACCATCAAGGGAAGGAAACCAGGTGCGACGGACCAATAAACTACTCGTATTTCACTGGAGAAGAATAGAGAATCAATTTACAATGGAAATGAAACTAATCAGATGTCAAACGGGAAACGTAATTTTTGACTAATGAAAATGAAGTCAAATCAAGGTACCACAACCAATTAAATAAGATTTACTTGTATTTTAATCAAAATTGTGCAACTACAGATTGGTGCATCATTGTTTTTACAAAATCTTAACTAAATACATTGGATAGGATCTAGCTATACAAAAACATTAAACAACAATAGTTCTCGTATAGATGGCTTTGCTTTTAGTGACAACCTCAATACGGAGTGTTGATTCTCAAGCATTATAAACAAACTCCCGAACCAATCTAATCAAATCTAATTATAATCTACATTGAAATCACACTAATCGACCACACATGGAACACAACATCTATTGTTTAACTTGAAACCAAACCGGACACGACACCACACGAATGACCCTTGAAATCAATCCACTCCTACCCAAAACTTATCCGCAACACTCCACAACCAACGTCAAACACTCTTACCTCAAAAATCCATTGAATCAATTCAACTGACCACTATCGATCCACAAAACCCTTTTTCGACCACCAAGGGAAGGAAACGAGGTGCAACGGACCAATAAACTACTCTTATTTCACTAGAGAAGTATAGAGAATCAATTTACCTTGGAAATGAAACTAAACAGACGTCAAACAAGAAACGTAATATGTGATTAATAAAAATGAAGTCAAATCAAGGTAACACGACCAATTAAATACGATTTACTTGTATTTTAATCAAAATTGAGAAACTACAGATCGGTGCATCATTGTATTTACAAAATCCTAACTAAATACAGGGGATAAGAACTTGTTATACAAAAACATTAAACAATAATAGTTCTCGTATGGATGGTTTTTGCTTTTAGTAACAACCTCATATGCTATGGAGTGTTGATTCTCAAGCATAATAAACACACTCCCAAACCAATCTAATCAAAGTTGATTATAATTTACATTGAAATCACACTAATCGATCACACATGGAACATAGCATCTATTTTTTAAATTGAAACCAAACTGGACATGACACCACACAAATGACCCTTGAAATCATTCCACTCCTACCTAAAACATATCCGTAACTCTCCACTACCAACTTCAAACACTCTTGCCTCAAAAATCCATTGAATCATTCCAAATTACCACTATCGATCCACAGAATACATTTTCGACCATCAAGGAAGGAAACGAGGTGCAACTGACCAATAAACTACTCGTATTTCAGTAAAGAAGAATAGAGAATCAATTTATAGTGGAAAAGAAACTAATCAGGCATCAAATGAGAATCGTAATATGCGCTTAATGAAAATGAAGTCAAATCAAGGTAACACGACCAATTAAATAAGATTTACTTGTATTTTAATCAAAATTGTGCAACTACAGATTCGTGCATCATTGTATTTTCAAAATCATAACTAAATACATGGGATAGAAACTAGTTATACAAAAACATTAAACAACAATAGTTCTTGTATGGATAGCTTTTGCTTTTAGTAACAACCTCAAATGCTATGGAGTGTTATTTCTCAAGCATTATAAACACACTCCCGAACCAATCTAATCAAATCTGGTTATAATCTACTTTAAAATCACATTAATCAATCACACATAGAACATAGCATATATTGTTTAAATTGAACCAAACCGGACACGACACCACACAACTGACCCTTGAAATCAATCCACTCCTATCCAAAACATATCCGCAACACTCCACAATCAACTTCAAACACTATTGCCTCAAAAATCCAATGAATCAATCCAAATGACTACTATCGATCCACAAAATCCTTTTCGACCACCAAGGGAAGGAAACGAGGTGCAACGGACCAATAAACTACTCTTATTTCACTAGAGAAGTATAGAGAATCAATTTACCATGGAAATGAAACTAATTAGACGTCAAACAAGAAACGTAATATGTGATTAATAAAAATGAAGTCAAATCAAGGTAACACGACCAATTAAATACGATTTACTTGTATTTTAATCAAAATTGTGCAAGTACAGATCGATGCATCATTGTATTTACAAAATCCTAACTAAATACAGGGGATAAGAACTTGTTATACAAAAACATTAAACAATAATAGTTCTCGAATGGATGGTTTTTGCTTTTAGTAACAACCTCATATGCTACGGAGTGTTGATTCTCAAGCATAATAAACACACTCCCGAACCAATCTAATCAAAGTTGATTATAATTTACATTGAAATCACACTAATCGATCACACATGGAACATAGCATCTGTTTTTTAAATTGAAACCAAACAAGACACGACACCACACAAATGACCCTTGAAATCATTCCACTCCTACCTAAAACATATCCGTAACACTCCACTACCAACTTCGAACACTCTTGCCTCAAAAATCCATTAAATCAGTCCAGATGACCACTATCGATCCACAGAATCCATTTTCGACCATCAAGGGAAGGTAAAGAGGTGCAACGGACCAATAAACTACTCGTATTTCACTAAAGAAGAATAGAGAATCAATTTATAGTGGAAAAGAAACTAATCAGGCATCAAATGAGAAACGTAATACCGCTTAATAAAAATGAAGTCAAATCAAGGTAACATGACCACTTAAATAAGATTTACTTGTATTTTAATCAAAATTGTGCAACTACAGATTCGTGCATCATTGTATTTTCAAAATCTTAACTAAATACATGGGATAGGAACTAGTTATACAAAAACATTAAACAACAATAGTTCTTGTACGGATAGCTTTTGCTTTTAGTAACAACCTCAAATGCTATGGAGGGTTAATTCTCAAGCATTATAAACACACTCCCTAACCAATCTAATCAAATCTGGTTATAATCTACTTTAAAATCACATTAATCAATCACACATACCAAACCGGACACGACACCACACAACTGACCCTTGAAATCAATCCACTCCTATCCAAAACATATCCGTAACACTCCACAATCAACTTCAAACACTATTGCCTCAAAAATCCAATGAATCAATCCAAATGACTACTATCTGTCACATCCTCAAAATCCACGTGCGGGGTTTTACCACGAGGCGTGTGACATACCAGGATCTCAGTCATTAGTTACTCAGAACGACTCCATATGCCACATTTAAAATAAAACCAACCAAAGTTCAAACTTTAAAACCATGCGGAAGCGTTTTGTAAATAAGACAAACCCAAAATATAAAAATGCATATTTGGCAAAACATGCGCCAACCCAAACATTTAAACACTTGTAAATAGACACCAACAAACATGTCTTTAAAATAGAGTCTTAGAATGCATGCTGGACCCGTGTGGTGCTCCTAATGGCAAGTAGAGTTAACAACCTGAGAATAGCATACTAAAATGTCAACACAATGATTGGTGAGTTCAAGAGTTTGCGTTTATCATAAACAATAACATTTTCATAACATAAGAAGTGCATTGAAATAGATAGCTAGTCTATATTCACAAGTAATAACCATAGTGATTTCGCGATCGAAGCTGATTGTGTTGCGTTTGTTGCCTCCTGTCACGACTTACCAGGTCGTGACGATATTTGTGTCTAGGATAATATTGCACCCGTTTGACCTCGAGTCGCACAGGTGGGGCTCGTCAGACCCAGTAGTACTACCCAAGATTTCCTGCTAGTTACCATTATTAACGATCCGAAAGTGTGAGGACTTTCAAGGTATTAAGCACTATGTTAAAACATACACAACTTATAATAATAAAATAGCGTTTGAGTACAAGTATGCTACCTCCCCCAAGAACAAGGTTTATAAAAATAGAGGGGCATGAACTCACCTGGTGTGTAAAGATAATGACTAAAGAGAACTGGTGATAGGTGCAAAGACAACCCTTCAAAGGTTACCTAGAACACGAGAGTACATAAGTAGGTGTACACAGAATCATATTGAAACCCTAAGTGCTTTACAAACCAAAGAACTCAAAGTTTTAGAAGACAAGACATATTTGACCTAGTTGACCCGTTTGACCCGTTGGTGACATTATAGATGAAATTCCATTCAAACAAGCATAACAGTCTATCACACATGATTAACATACAAACTGATTACATATAACACGTCATTAACCACATGTACTAATTAGATCATCATACAGCCAGATATCATACAAGTCATGCGAATCTCAAACTATTATCATGCTCATAACATCTATAACACAAATAATACACCATACAAGGATCAAATCACGCATCACATGCCATGTGAAGCCACTCACGACTTCACACCCTAAACCCTGCCAATCCTACTAAGTAGGGGCCTCAGATTCGCATGTGTGTATGATGATCATTAACATACCAATTAACATAACTCATATCATCCAAAATGTTCATTCATGATCAACTATCAATCAATAATAGTCTTAACTTACCCATATGACTCATAACCATGATTTTCCACAAACAGACCAAAACAGGTAACTAATCAACTAAACATCCATGCAATCTAAACAACACATTCAACCATATTAGAAATCATCCATGAACATACTAGCATGATCCTAATGTCCCAAATATGTTCAAATCATCACATTTAAGAATTTGCACAATTAAAGCTTCCCTTTTGGGAAAGCACATCCCAACTTCATCAAACTCACACTACATTCATGAATTTACCATTTGCATACCAATTAAAGCTCATGACAATAACTAAACATGATCAACAACATCTAACCATCATGTTACATCAACTTTCATACCCAAAAGTTTCCACTTTTGGCAAGGTATGAACTACAACATTCAATCCAAGGTTTCTAACATTCATATCAACCATCTAGCATTTAGTCATCATTGTAAACATATCCATAACACCAATTCATCATCCCATCGTCAATTCATGCAAAATAAAGTTACTATTCTTAGTAACCAATGAACAATCCATCAAAATCCTAACTTTCTTGCACAATCGACGTTAACTAGCATATATACAATCCAACTAACATATTAACATCAACAAACAACCATCAACTAACATCCAATTTCAGATTTTTGAATTAGGGTTTCGGCCCTAACATAGATCCCATAAGAACTTGTAAAAATCCAACCTTTATTGCATATTTGATGTTAATTAACATGTAATCTACCTAACAAACACATTAACAACAACAAACAAGCATCAATCGGCCACCAAATCACCAAAATCGAACCCTACCATTCGGCCATATTCAAATACATGAAAAAAAACACCAAAAACTAACCTTTAATCGTGTAATGGTTTGTATTTGATGCCTGCTAACTTGTTGTAATGCTTGAACCCAATCAAATCGATACTAAATTGGATGATCTTGGCCGAAATCGCAAAGGGAGAGGGAGAGGGAGGTCGCGACCGATTATGGGGCTTTAGAGTTAGGAGTTTTGATTTTGTTTAATTATTTTGTGATAATTACCCTTTTAGCCCTTTTAATTTGTATTTTATAAAAATTAAGCTTTCAAATACTCTTTTAAAATGTTTTTAACTAACATAATAAACATATAAACTAACAATGACAATTATATATTTTATCTTTATTAGATACAAAACATATGGATTAAATACACACGTTTCCACGTTACGCGATAAAATTCACAATTAATATTTAAATCACATAATCACAACTAATAATCAACAGAGTAATTATTTGTTTCACATTATTAATTATTATTAAGTCACCAACGTTCAACGACAACTAGTGTGTGCTCCCGACACGTGTATGCAAGACTTAACGGAACTAACGGAGATTGGTAACGGAAAATTACCAGATGTCATGCTTGCTAACTTGTTGTAATGCTTGAACCCAATCAAATCGATGCTAAATTGGATGATCTTGGCCGAAATCGCAAAGGGAGAGGGAGAGGGAGGTCGCGGCCGATTATGGGGCTTTAGGGTTAGGAGTTTTGATTTTGTTTAATTATTTTGTGATAATTACCCTTTTAGCCCTTTAATTTGTATTTTATAAAAATTAAGCTTTCAAATACTCTTTTAAAATGTTTTTAACTAACATAATAAACATATAAACTAACAATGACAATTATATATTTTATCTTTATTAGATACAAAACATATGGATTAAATACACACGTTTCCACGTTAGGCGATAAAATTCACAATTAATATTTAAATCACATAATCACAGCTAATAATCAACAGAGTAATTATTTGTTTCACATTATTAATTATTATTAAGTCACCAACGTTCAACGACAACTAGTGTGTGCTCCCGACACGTGTATGCAAGACTTAACGGAACTAACGGAGATTGGTAACGGAAAATTACCAGATGTCATGCTTGCTAACTTGTTGTAATGCTTGAACCCAATCAAATCGATGCTAAATTGGATGAACTTGGCTGAAATCGCAAAGGGAGAGGGAGAGGGAGGTCGCGGCCGATTATGGGGCTTTAGGGTTAGGAGTTTTGATTTTGTTTAATTATTTTGTGATAATTACCCTTTTAGCCCTTTTAATTTGTATTTTATAAAAATTAAGCTTTCAAATACTCTTTTAAAATGTTTTTAACTAACATAATAAACATATAAACTAACAATGACAATTATATATTTTATCTTTATTAGATACAAAACATAACACGTTTCCACGTTACGCGATAAAATTCACAATTAATATTTAAATCACATAATCACAACTAATAATCAACAGAGTAATTATTTGTTTCACATTATTAATTATTATTAAGTCACCAACGTTCAACGACAACTAGTGTGTGCTCCTGACACGTGTATGCAAGACTTAACGGAACTAACGGAGTTTGGTAACAGAAAATTACCAGATGTCACATTATCCCCATGTTGAAAGAATTTTCGTCCCAAAAAATGCGTTACATGGTGAGTGTTCCATCACTGGTCTACTGCATTGGCACAACGTAATCTAAATCGAGTGAGTTTTTGATGAGTTGTCACACTATCGATCCACAGAATCCTTTTTTGACTATCAAGGGAAGGAAATGAGGTGCAACGGTCCCATAAACTACTCGTATTTCGCTAGAAAAGAATAGAGAATCAAATTACAGTGGAAATTACACTAATAAGACGTCAAATGAGAAACGTAATATGTGATTATTAAAAATGAAGTCAAATCAAGGTAACACTACCAATTAAATAAGATTTACTTGTATTTTAATAAAAATTGTGAAACTACAGATTGGTGCATCATTGTGTTCATAGAAGCTTAACTAAATACATGGGATAGGAATTAGTTATACAAATACATTAAACAACAATAGTTCTCGTATGGATGGCTTTTGCTTTTAGTAACAACCTCAAATTCTATGAAGTTTTGATTCTCAAGCGTTATAAACACACTCCCGAACCATTCTAAACAAATCTGATTATAATCTTCATTGGAATCACACTAATCGATCACACATGGAACATAGTATCTATTGTTTAAATTGAAACCAAAACCGGATACGAAACCACACGAATGACACTAAAAATCAATTACTATTGTGCAAAACTTATCCTCAACACTCCACAACCAACTTTGAACACTCTTGCCTCAAAATTCCTTTGAATGAATCCAAATGACAACTATCAATCCACAGATTCCTTTTTCCATCATAAAGGGAAGGAAACGAGCTGCAATGGACCAATAAACTACTCGTATTTCACTAGAGAAAAGTAGAGAATCAATTTACAGTGGAAATGAAACTAATCAGACACTAAACGAGAAACATAATATGTGATTAATGAAAAGGAAGTCAAATCAAGGTAACATGACCAATTAAATAAGATTAACTTGTATTTTAATCAAAATTATGCAACTGCAGATTGCTTCATCATTGTATTTACAAAACATAACTAAATAAATGGGATAGGAACTAGTTAAACAAGTACATTAAACAACAATAGTTTTAGTATGGATGGCTTTTGCTTTTCGTAACAACCTCAAATGCTACGAAGTTTTGATTCTCAAGCCTTATAAACACACTCTCGAACGAATCTAATCAAATCTGATTATAATATAAATTGGAATAACACTAATCAATCACACATTTAACATAGCATCTATTATTTAAATAAAAACCAAAACCGGACACGACACCACACGAATGATCCTTAAAATAAATCCACTCATGTCCAAAACTTATCCACAACACTCCACAACCAACTTCGAACACTCTTGCCTCAAAAATCCATAGAATCAAGCCAAATGACAACTATCGATCCACAGATTCCTTTTTCGACCATCAAGGGAAGGAAACCCGGTGCGACGGACCAATAAACTACTCGTATTTCACTAGAGAAGAATAGAGAATCAATTTACAATGGAAATGAAACTAATCAGACGTCAAACGGGAAACGTAATTTGTGAGACAAAGTGTAGGTCCTTCTGATCGATATATTGGTGCACTTGATTGATAAACACAAACAAATCCCACTGATAACACAAATATCAATGATATTTGTATACAAAATAGATCAAACACTATAAAATAAGGATGAACAAGATGAACACCTCAAGAACATTCAATAAAACCCTTGTTTGATCTATATTGATTTGTATAAGATATTGTTTACATGGAAACCCTCAAATCTAGCTCTTACAAGCTTAACAACACTCTAATAACTCTAGCTATATATAGTCTAATGACAATTAGACTTAATGACATTTAGCCCCCTAGACTATGATTAAAACATGACAATTATGAAATTACAATTAAGACACAAACTAGACAAATAAAGATTAAATATATATTTTGTTGACAACAAAATATATATTAACTCTAAGACCCGTGTTCTTTGTATCTTCAATGACTCACTACTAATCTTCGTTCCGAACGTGTCGTCTTGACTGTTGCGTTGACTTTGACTTTAATGTTGAGTTTTGTTGACTTTGACTGCGTTGATAATATTAGACTATTTTTCAGACCTAACAATACTCCCCCTTAGTCTATTATTATCAACATCTTGTATCGTGATCAGCACCGATAAGTCAACCATATAATGATCTTCAATCTTCCCCTATATTGATGATCTGGTACGAACAATCTTTCATCGTACAGGCTCCTCCTTTTTGAATGCTCCCTCCTTTTATGTGCATCATGAGAATGATCAGGAACAGACCCCGGGCCCAAGAAGGGTGGGACGTCGCAGACTAGCAAAATACATGGCAGCGGAAACTAATCACTCAAGAGCACACAAGGAGAGATATCACATGGCATTACATTAAAACAACATATCCAGGCTATGAAAGTCTTGCCCAAACATCAAATCCACACCCATTGTAAATTATCCAAATTTATTACACAACAAAACCGAATGTCTAATAAAGTTTTTAAAATCGAGTAATGCCATTGGTAGTCACGGTACTAAGCCATCCATAAAGATTCCATTAAAATCCAAGCTTCATCAAGGGTTACCTGAAACATGCTCAAAAGAATTCGTGTCAACTAAAAAGTTGGCGAGTTCAAGTGCTTAAAGTTCAAAAATAAAAGGGCTCTTTAGAATCCATAAGTTAAATTTAAAAACATAAGTATCACTATTGTGGGGTCACAATCAACCCTACACTCAGCCCCGGCTAGCCTCTTCTAAACTTTTGTTATACCGGTTATCCCATAGGGAAAACTGAGCCTCAAAGAGTGTACCATACCTGCTGAGTGGTACACCATAGTATCTTATAAAACCTATCATATGACACAAACAACCCTGCAGGATCTCAGTGTGGTACCCTTCCAGTTATGACGGAAGGCACTATGCGTGGGGGATTCCCCAAGTAGATCTATCCATATAAAACAAGCGGTTCACAAAAGAATTAATGATTGTGATACAAGTAGGAGCAGGTTCTAACATTAGCCACAACATATAGTAGCATCGCATAATAGTACACAAATAACTTTTAGTTCAAACATAGCATGTTTCATCTCAAAATAGTAGTAAAAAGGGGAACACTAAAACTCACCTTAGAATCAAATAAAAGTCCTTCAAGTACCAACAAGTCCATGTCCTAGCACCTATTATCATGACACAAGTAGTAAGCTATATGGTCTTAGACTACTGAAAGTGTAACTAAGTGCATTTGATGGTCATAAAATCATGTGGCTTCGATTCTTAGAAGTTTGCATCAAAAAGTTTCCTTTTTAGAAAAGTTGGGGTCTTGGCATATGAATGTAAGGCCCCGATCCTGGGACGCTCACAGTTGGACAATCATCGCACATAAAACATATAACTTTACTAAAATATTGTAGCGGAATTCTTTTAAACAAACCATTTCATATATATATAACTGCTTTTGCAAAATAATACATCGTTGACAGATTACAAAATATTACTCGTTGTATTACATCACAAAAAACATTATAATTTAAACAACGGATGCCATCCAAAAATGCCAAGTAGCTGCCCCGTGCCATCCTCAAAACATTACCTGCCAACTGGAAACACATAAAAGTCAGCGTTGCTAAGTGAGTTCTAGTTTTATAAAATAAAATACTTTTCTTTCGTTTAAAACCATTCTTACTTTCATACGTGATCATACAACATACGTACACATAGATAATATCATTATTATCTTCCATTACCATTCATTACTTTCATTCCATACATTTCATTCATTAACTTTCCTTCGTTCATTCCTTCCGGATCAATGTCATCAGCTATACCCCAAACGTAGGCACAAAGCGGGTACTCGTCTTTAAAAATATCCGGGTGTTACAAGTCCACCCCTTATAAAGGTTTCGTCCCCCAAACCTGTTATTCCTCAAACAGATGTGGGTAATACTGCCTCATCTCTTCTTTAGTCTCCCACGTAGACTTGGATCCCTTCCTGTGCTTCCACTGTACACGCACATAGGGAACCACTTTATTCCTTAACCTTTTCTCCTTGCGATCAATGATTGCCACTGGTTGCTCCACATAATTGAGCCTGTCATCAACTTCGATATCTTCCAGTGGTACAACCATATCTTCGTCAGCTAAACACTTCCGCAGATGAGATACATGGAATGTAGGGTGAATTCCACTTAACTCATCGGGTAACTCCAACCTATAGGCCACCTCTCCTACTCGATCAATGATTCGGAAAGGCCCTATGTATCTCGGGCTCAACTTGCCCCACTTCTTGAACTGAATGATACCTTTCCAAGGTGAGACTTTCAACATAACTCTATCGCCCACCTGGAACTCAATCGGTCTACGTCTCTTATCAGCATACGACTTCTGCCTATCTTTGGTTGCCTTCATAAAGGCTTTGATCTTTTCGAGCTTCTCAGTCGTAGCCTCATTCACCTTAATACTTCCTAACTCCTTCTGGCCAATATCACCCCAACAAACAGGTGTTCTACATCTCCTACCGTATAGCATCTCATAAGGGGGCATACCAATACTGGCATGATAACTGTTATTATATGAGAACTCAGCTAACGGTAAGTGGTCATCCCAACTTCCTCCAAAGTCAATGACGCATGCCCGAAGCATATCTTCTAGCATCTGAATAGTCCTTTCCGACTGACCATCCATCTGACGATGATAAGCCGTGCTAATGTGTAACCTCGTCCCCATAGCGTCATGGAATTTCTTCCAAAATTTAGATGTAAACCTGGTGTCACGATCAGACACAATAGACACCGGTACACCATGACGAGTCACAATCTCTTTGATGAATAGATCCGCTAATCTTTCAGAGGAGTACGTCTCGCGGATCGGTAAGAAGTGAGCACTCTTCGTCAAACGATCAACTATCACCCATATGGCATCATACCCTTTCACGGTACGTGGTAACTTCGTAATAAAGTCCATGGTGATATGCTCCCACTTCCACTCCGGTATATCCAACGGTTGGATCTTCCCGTACGGCTTCTGATGCTTGGCCTTCACTTGCAAGCAAGTAAGACACTTACTCACATACTCCGCTACATCGCACTTCATACCCGGCCACCAATAATCTTTCTTCATATCTTGATACATCTTTGTAGCACCAGGATGAATGGAGTATCGAGTCTTATGAGCTTCATCCATTATCTTCCCATGTAGATCCCCATAACGAGGGATCCACATCTGTCCGAATCGGGTTCTAACACCAAGAGTGTTTTCACCCAACTCCGCAACCATACCTCTCATCTTTAGGAGTTAAGACGATCTTCTTTCAATGCCTCGTCTTGAAACTCCTTGACCTGCTTCATCACATCTGAGGTCATGACCAATTGGTAAGCCTTCACCCGAATTGGCTCGGGTCTCTCTTTTCGGCTAAGGGCATCCGCTACTACGTTGGCCTTGCCCGGATGGTAATGGATCTCTTAATCATAATCCTTTATGAGCTCCAACCATCGCCTCTGCCTCATGTTCAGGTCCTTTTGCTCAAAGAAGTACTTCAAGCTCTTGTGGTCCATGAAGATTGTGCACTTTGTTCCGTATAGGTAGTGCCTCCAAATCTTTAGTGCAAAGACCACGGCTGCTAGCTCCAAGTCATGAATAGGATAATTGACCTCATGAACTTTCAACTGTCGGGATGCATAGGCTATAACCTTTCCTCGCTGCATCAACACGCAACCCAACCCCGAGTAAGAAGCATCCGAATAGACCACTAAGTCCTCGCTTCCTTCGGGTAATGATAAATCTGGAGCTTGAGTCAACCTTGCCTTTAACTCCTCAAAAGCACTCTCTTGAGCTTGACCCCATACAAACTTCATATCCTTGCGGGTCAACTTAGTCAACAGAGAAGCTATCTTAGAGAAGTCTTGAATGAATCTCCTATAATATCCCGCCAACCCCAAGAAACTACGAATCTCGGATGGCGTCTTTGGAGACTTCCATTGCATCACCGCTTCCACCTTTGCCGGATCCACCATGATCCCTTCCGGATTCACCATATGACCCTAAAACTGAACTTCGCACAACCAGAACGCGCACTTGGAGAACTTGGCATACAACTTCTCCTTTCTCAACGTCTCTAACACTTCCCGAATGTGACCGACATGCTCCTCGTCGCTCCTCGAATAAATCAGGATATCATTGATAAACACAATCACTGATTTATCCAACATCGGCCGACACACTCGATTCATCAGGTCCATAAAAGCAGCTGGCGCATTGGTCAAACCAAAAGACATAACAAGAAACTCGTAGTGTCCATAACGCGTGCGAAAAGCTGTTTTAGGAATATCTTGTTCCTTCACTTTCAACTGAAGGTAGCCAGATCAAAGGTCTATCCTCAAGAACCAACTGGCACCTTGGAGCTGATCAAACAGGTCATCAATCCTCGGCAATGGATACCGATTCTTCACCGTCAACTTGTTCAGCTCGCGGTAGTCTATGCACATCCTCATACTACCGTCCTTCTTCTTAACAAATAAGATCGGAGCACCCCATGAAGAGATACTCTGTCTAATGAACCCTTTATCAAGCAACTCCTGCAGTTGCTCCATCAACTCCTTCATCTCGGTCGGAGCCAACTGATACGGTGCCTTAGCAACAGGCTGGGCACCGGGTATCAAGTCGATCTAAAACTCGATCTCACGATCAGGTGGCATACCTGGTAAATCTTCAAGAAACACATTTGGGAACTCACACACAACCGGTACATCCGACAGTTGTGGTGTTGGCGTATCTACATCCTTCACGTAGGCAAAGTAGGCACTACATCCACGCCTCATGCACTTTCCCGCCACCGCTATCGAAATCATCTTCGAGATAGTCGTAACTCGATCATTGTAAATCGTTATCGAACTCCCATCAGGCGCTTTCAGATTAATCATCTTCTTGTGACACACAATGCTCGCCTCGTAGTCCGCCAACCAATCCATTCCTAGGACTACATCAAACCCGCCTAAGGTCATCACAAACAGTCTAGCAGGAAACTTATGACCTTCTAGTTCTATATCATAACCTTCTAGTTCTATATCACAACCTTCTATCAGATCAACAATCCTAGTAGACTTACCTATGGCAGTTTCTACATCGAAGGGCTTATCAATACTTCTACTACTAACAGGCAACTTAGCACAGAAAGCAGCAGAAATAAAACTCTTACTAGCACCTAAATCAAATAACACAGAAGCAAGAGTTTGGTTTACTAGAAATATACCTAACACAACATCGGGGTCCGTCCTAGCCTCCTCCCTGGTCATCGTGAAAGCCCTGGCACTAGATTTCTGCCCTTCAGTACCGGCTATTTTCTTCGCCCCGGAACTCTCAGCCCTCGGCTTCTTGCATTCCCTGATCATGTGGCCCTCCTCGCCACAGTTATAACACCTCCTTACCCTGCAGTCCTTCGCCACATGTCATGTTCTCCCACACCGGAAACATACATTGGATCCCAACCTACACTCTCCGGTGTGCTCTTTCCCACATTTGCCACACCTCTTCGACCCCGCACCGGGTGTGACCACACGTCGATCATCCACCCTCGCAACTTTGTTGTTTGGAGCGGCCCCGCCACGTCCAAACCTCTTCCCATTCCAGTTCCGGTCACCACCACCCTCCTTACTCACCTCAGCCACCACCACCTCCCTTTCATCGTACAGCCTTCCCGCCAGATCGACCACCGACCTGAACTTACTCGGCTGGGCGGCGATCATATGCCTGCGGATATCCGCCGGCAAGCCCTGAATATACCTATTGATTTTTCGCGACAGAGGTGTCACCTGATCTGGCACCAACCGTGCCATCTCGTTGAATTTAGTGGTGTATTGCTGATGCGTCATGGTTCCCGCCTCCAGCTGCAGGAACTCCCTCTCAACCTTGTCGAGCTCCCTATGAGGACAGAACTCCTCGATCACCAGCTTCTTCAACTCTGGCCACCTCATTCTTCCAATTGCCCTACTACCCTCTACTTGGACAATATTGTCAATGAGTGGGTGGCAAACTTCACCTTCTGATCTTCCCGGCACTTGCTGATATCAAGTATAGCTTCCATCTCTCTCACCCACCAGTGAGCAGCAGCAGTAGTGCCGTTGCCATCGAAAGTCGGGAGCTTGCATCTTTGAAATGACCCATAGTTACAGCCTCGTGCTGCCTCCGGCACAGGCTCTTCTTCTTCTTTCTCATCAGTAGAACTGTCTCAGTCTCCGGTTGCTCTTTCCCTCCTGAGGACCTATTCCTCTCTTTCCTTTCTCCTTCTCTTACAACCTTTATTACTTCGGTCACCACAGACGGTAAGATCATCTGCATGACCTGGTGATCCTCTTCCACCACCGCCTCCTTCACTAAGGCCCTTAAGTTAGCACTCTCATCACCACCCTCTGGATGAGGGGTCTCGGGCTCTTCATGAGCCACCTTTTTAGCTCGAGGCCATCCTCTTGTGACCCGCGATCCAGCACCACGTCCACCACGACCTCCACCTCTAGAAGCCTTTGAAGATCTACCACTGGCCATCCTCTAACACGCTATAAGATTCAAACACTAACACGGTCATTCAAGGTAACAACTCAGTTTATGTCAAGTATAGTAAGTCCCTAATTACAGTGGCCAGTTGTGATTAGCCACTTACTTTACTCTTCATACCCTAGGCATTTCCTATCCTGACTACATTAGTGTCTAAATCTACTAAGAAGCACATGAATCACATAACTTGCACACATAATACCGGTTAACATAAAGAAAATACCTGATGGCACGCAGCTACTTGGACTGGCATCCCTTCCCTTTGTCCCATTCTCAGTTTAAGTTTAGGTTTCTTTTGAAAATATTTACCCAATTCACTTAAACTTTGGCTCTGATACCAACTTGTAAGGCCCCGATCCCGGGACGCTCACAGTTGGACAATCATCGCACATAAAACATATAACTTTACTAAAATATTGCAGTAGAATTCTTTTAAACAAACCATTTCATATATATATATAATTGCTTTTGCAAAATAATACATCGTTGACAGATTACAAAATATTACTCGTTGCATTACATAACAAAAACATTATAATTTAATCAACGGATGCCATCCAAAAATGCCAAGTAGCTGCCCCGTGCCATCCTCAGCAACATTACCTGCCAACTGGAAACGCATAAAAATCAGCGTTGCTGAGTGAGTTCTAGTTGTATAAAATAAAATACTTTTCTTTCGTTTAAAACCATTCTTACTTTCATATGCGATCATACAACATACGTACACATAGATAATATCATTATTATCTTCCATTACCATTCATTACTTTCATTCCGTACATTTCATTCATTAACCTTCCTTCGTTCATTCCTTCCGGATCAATGTCATCAGCTATACCCCAAACGTAGGCACAAAGCGGGTACTGGGCCGAAGTCTATAAATAAACCCCCATTCATTGCGCACAAAGCCTAGCACCAGCACCGGGGTAAGCGACAAAGATCCCAAACAGGGGCACAAAGCGGGTACTGGGCCGAAGTTGATAAAGAGACTTCCATAATGCACATAGCCTGGCACCAGCACCGGGGCAAGCAACCAAGGTCCATACATAAGTTTACCCCAAACGTAGGCACAAAGCGGGTACTGGGCCGAACTTTATCGGGGCAAGACTTATCCGTTCATTTATTACTTTATTAATGCATGCATTCTTTCATACTTTACGTTTCTCTTTTCATTGTCTTCCGCTTTACGTTACATAATACTTTCCATTTACTTTCATAATCATACCACGTAAAGCCACGTAAATAATATACATAATAAGGAACATAACATAAACATAACCATACCATACATAGCATCATCACATCACATATGATATCATAAAGTCAACTTACATTACCCCCAGGAACATCCCAAGTCAAAGCCTACACTTTACATTTTCCCCAAAATTTCAGAAAATATTCTAAGGCATAGGCGCATGAGCACTATGCAGGCGCATGGGAACACTTAGGCGCATGGAGAACTTTCAGGCGCATGGGCACTATTTGGGCGCATGACCCAACACTTAGTCTCCTGGGCAAATTTCTAGGCGCATGGATACTATTCGGGCGCATGAATGCCTAGGCGCATGGGCAGTTTTGGGTGCATGGACACTTAGCCAAATTCAGCCTGTTCTAGGCGCATGGATACTATTTGGGCACATGGGTTTTGGCCGCAAGGGGGACACTTAGGCAAATTCAACCGTTGGGTGCATGGGCCAAATCCAGGCGCATGGGCAACCAACACATACTAATAACATCATAATCATTCCCAATTCATCAATTCATCATGTTCTAACTTAGTTCTAGCATTCTAAGAATCATAACATGAACATGGCATCATCATAACATCAAGAACACCCAAAATCATAACCCACCCACATTCACACATACACATTCATACGGGTAGAAAACCCATTTTCGTAAAAACATACATACATGCATTTCCAGCCCCAAAATTAGTTAAAACAAGTAAAAAGGGGGTTCTAGAACTCACCTTAGCAGCCTTCGAGTACGACTTCCTTCAAACCCATTTGCACTATGAGTTCAACCACCTAGAAACCCACCAAAAACACACCCGAACACAACATACACACATAAGCATATAACCGAGGCATAGGTCGGCCAAGAACAACTTGAAACCAAGAATTCTTACCTTGAATTCGGTTTCTTGTTCTTCCTTCTTCCAAATCCAAAAATTCAGCTCTTCTCCTTTCTCTCTCTAGAAAATCCGGTGAAAAGAAGTGTGCAAGGAAGTGTGGGGGGCCATGCCCACTTTATGCACCAACTTTTATACTATTTGTCCTTTTAACACATTTAGCCCCTCAACTTGGGTTAAATTGTGTTTTCTTCGTTTTTCTACGCTTTTGTTCTTTCTTTCTCGTCTTTAAAAATATCTGGGTGTTACCGTGAATGACAAGTTTATGATTCTCAGACATTTGTTTACATAATAATAATAAGTTTAATAATAGTTTCTGGTCATATTGTTACTAAAATTTAGTCATATTTAGGAAATTTACACTTTGGTCCCTCAAGTTTCAAAATTTACAATTTTCACCCCCAAAGTTGCATTCTTTCCATTTCTTGACCCAATATGGCCCTTATTAGTTCCTAGGAATTTACACTTTAGGCCTATTTTTAAAAGAATCTTTGGGGTCCTTCGAGTAAAAGCCTCGTTTTTAAGATCTAACCCGTTAAAATCCGTTTTTACCCAAACCGACATTTTAATCCACTTTCTTTCAATTTCCCACCAAAATATCAACTTGAGGTCTTTTAACTTACTGAGATATCATGGATTTATAGGCCTTAGGCTTGTCACACCATTTTTTTGTAATTTATCCAAAAATCTCTCGGTTTAGGCTTATGTTTGTTAAATAAATTAATAAATCACGTATCAACCCAAAAATTCACCAAATTCGGTTTTTTGTTAACAATAAATTAATTATTTTAAGACCTGGAATTTATAGAACTTGCAATCTTTTAAGTTTGACCATTTTTGAGAATTTTACCACCTTTTTGGGTCACTAAATAGGGTCTTTAAGTCCATTATACCATACCAATCCACCCATTTCTATAATATTATAAGTTTAACATCATCAAACTACTGGAAAATAAATTAACCTCATGGATTTTACAATATTAATTAACAAGGTTATGATTAAGGTGTTTCTACACCATTTACACATATGTAAACTTAATAGTTCGAGTTCAAACATCCTTAAATCTTTATGTAACATTAAGTCCAGATTATTATAATGCTCACAAGACATTTTTAAGCAGGTTTTAAGCATAGAATGGGGGTTGATCAAGGACAAGTGGTTAAATGGGTGCTAAAAACACATGAAAAGAGGGTTTTCGGGTTCAATCATGTGCACCAACACATGATATGCGAGCATTTAGAAGAATGTACCTTTTGTGAAGTTGTGAGTCTCACAAAGATAGTGATATGGCAGCAGGATTCTGGTTTGAAACAAGAAAAGTGAGACTTATGGAAGGAAAATAAAGAAAACTCAAGAAATAGTTTTCGTTCGGGTACAAAAATGCTTACACACTAGATGTTCCATGTTTTGAGATAATTTAGAGAGTATGAAGGCTGTTGGTTCGAGAGCTTGAGCTGAAACTTCATGTTCTTGCAAGAATCTCGCTTGATAGCACACTTTAACTCCTCCTATGACCGGGTATAGCTCCTACTCGGTGTTGTTCTTGAAGAATCCTTCGAACACTTGCTGGAGATGGTGAAGAAATTGTAGAAGGCAGGAGAGGGAGAGAGAGTTTTAGAGAAAGAGAGAAAATGAGATAGAGAGAGTGTTCGATTAAGAAAAGAAAGAAAGAAAATATGAGGGTGGAGTGTGTAAACAGGTTTGGGGGAATTCGAGGGAGAGTGTGGTTGGTGAGTGGGGGCGGCCGAATGCATGGTGACAATCCCATGTATTGGCTGATTTGGTGGTGCTCAGACCGGTCAAATAGTCTTCTTGGAAGTTTTTGAAAAATTTTAGAATGTTAAGTGTTCGGGAGTTAGAAAAATTTTAAGACCGAACAGTGCCAATGCGGCTGTACAGTACCCATGCGCCCACTACCAATGCGCCTGAATAGTGCTAATGCGCCCACAGCCAATGCGCCAGCATAGTGCACATAGGCCTAAGCAGTGTTAATTTGCCCACTGCCAAAATGCAGTGCTCATGCGCCTACGTAGTGGTAATGCGCCCACTGCCAAATGCGCCCGCACAGTTCTAATGCCCCTAAGAGAAAAATACATGCAGAAGACTTTGTTAGATCTAGGAATATGTAACAACCGACCTCTAGGTCGTAATTCTAACCTTTAACCTCCTGCATCATTATCCATACAATTAATATTAATGTAATATCATTATTAACCTCTTTTTGGGTGATTTACGCATCATATAATCTTTACGTCTTGAAACCTCTGAACCAAAGCTTGTGATATGCTTATAATGGTTTATGAAACTTTTAATAACCTGTTTTGAAAGTTACAAAATGATTTGGTAATGTTTAAGCACGATCCATAATGTTTTACACATGTGTAACGCGTTAAAAGGGTGAAAACACTCAACTACAAGCTTATTCTTTGGTTACATGTCAACCCGTGAGTTAGAACTGTTATTTCAGTAATTTTTGGTGATATTAGATGTATATTAAGTGATGTTAATGGCTGAAAAATAATAAAAGTAGAGATTGTAAGCATTTTGAACATATTCGGGGACCCGAAAGGTGGTAAAACGACCCTAAAAGTAAGAGAAATTAGAGTATGACCATGTTAAAAATAATTCCAGGCTCTAAAAGAGTTAATAAAGTGATTTAAATCGGATTTGTTGAATAAATGGTCAAAAATGCTTTAAATGGAATTTTTAGTTAAAAACAGGTATTAACCGGGTATCATTTGGAGGAAAGTCTTGGAAATAATGGTATAAAACCAAAATCCATGAACACCATGTTATTTCAGTAAGTTAGGAACTATAAGACTTAATGATGGTGAAAAATTGGTCAAACAAGTTTTTAAACGGTCAATTTCGGGTAAAAATGCGTTTTAACGGGGTAAACTTAAAAATGAGACTTTCAACATAAAGGGCTTGAAAATACAATTTAGTCAGATTATAAAGCTTGTTAAAATTCCTTAAAATAATATTTAAAGTCTTAACACTTAAAACTATAAGATTTAATACTTAACCGTTAAAAACCTTCGGTTTTACCGTAACCGGTAACTTAAAACATATGTTTACCAACTCAAATTTAAAATCTAGAAAATTTGGGAGTTTAACTTATTAATAATGTAATATTTAACTCCAAAAATCTGTTATTTGGTCATAAAGGTCATTAAATGTAAAGAAACAAACTTTAGGGTAGAAATTGTAAATTCTGAAACTTGAAGGGCTAAACTGTAAATTCTGCCAAAACTCTATAAATCGACCCCTTGGACTAGTAATCACTTGGTAAACTTAATTTAACTTGTATCAATGACCTAATAGTGTAAAAACATGAATTCCACTTAAGAAACCATGACTTTCTATAAAAGGAAACTTTTAAATGCAAGCCTTAGCAAATATAAGCTAGTTGAACATTTAACTTCTTAACACACTTTGTCCACCTCGTGTGACCTTAGAACTAGTGGCTTATCACTTAATCTTGATGTTAGGGTGCTAGACTTGAAACTTTCCCGGTACTCGAAGAACCCGTTGCTTGAAACTTAAGGTGAGTTCTAGTGTTCCCTTTTTACTACTGTTTTTGGGATGAAGCATGCTCTGTTTAAACTGAACTATTTTTGTGCTATATTATGATGCTATATGTTGTGGAAATGTTAGAACCTGCTTTTACTTTTATCACGATCATTAATTCTTGTGTGAACCGCTTGTTTTATATGGGTAGATCTACTTGGGGAATCCCCACACACAGTGCCTTCCGTGATGAACGGGAAGGGTACCACACTGAGATCCTGCGGGGTCGTTTGTGTCATGTGATAGGTTTTTATAAGATACTAGGGTGAACCATCCGACTGGTATGGTCCACTGTATGAGGCTCAGTTCTTCCTTCGGGATTAACCGGTACAACATAACTTTTGAAGAGGCTAGCCGGGACTGAGTGCAGGGTTGATTGTGATCCCCCACAATAATGAAAGTATGATTCTTTTAAATCAAATACGGATTCTATTGAATCCTTTTGTTTTTAAACTTTAAGCACTTGAATTCACCAACTTTTTAGTTGACACAATTTTCTTTTGAGAGTGTTTCAGGTAATCCGTGATGGGAACCTAGCTATTGTAGAAGACCTTGACCTAGCACCATGACCCATGGCATTGGCTTGTTTTGTTTTTAAAACAATTTGAACAATTTACATTTGTTATTGTTGGAAACAATTTGTACTGATGAATTATGTACTTGTATTGGTTGGCTAGACCTACTTCTAGCCCGGTTTTTCTTAAAACATTAATGCCATGTGATGTTCTCTCCTTTTGTGCTCTTATGATGGTTTGTTTCTGCTGCCATATGTTGTTGCTAGTCTGTGACGTCCCTGTTGGGTTTGTAACAAGTTTTATCAAAGTAGTTTAACCATTTAAACATCAAACACAGCGGATATAAAAGATTAAAACTTGTTTTAGATTCTGAAAATAAACCATTTATGTGTTCAAGAAAACAAACCCAAGAACAAGGATCATATATATGTGAAAAGAAATGCTATCAAAGCAAAACAACCATAGGATGTTCTTGAATACTACCTTTCCAAGAACAAAGCAATATGAGATGGATGAAAAGAAGAGGATGATGCTCTTGAACGTGTAGTCTTCAAAGGAGAAAACCTCAAGCTTGTATACCCACAAGCTCTAGCAAATACCCAACTTGTTAGGAAGTCTTGACACCAAAAACTTCTTCAAAACTCTCTTGATCCAAAAATTAGAAGGAGAAAAATGGAGAAGAAGAAGTGTTCTTGCATGTGTGAGAGAGAGAGATAGTTGAGTGTTTTAATAAACTAGTTAATGTCTTGTATTAAAACAAGACAAAGAATCCCAAGGCCAACCACCAAGGGGCGACCGAAAATTTCAAATGGTTTCCCACCATTTTAAAATTTTTTACCTTTCATAACTAGTTACAAGTTTATAAAATTAAACCCCTTTTAATTTTATAACTTAAGTACACTTTTATTTATTGTTATTTAACTTATTTAAATAACAATACAAATGATATCTCATGAACAAAATATCCATATAATTTGTTCTATCTCAAATACAATAATTTAGAAAACCCATTTTTTTTCTAAATTGGTGTCAATATTTATTTACTTGATCATATCAACAAATAAATATTTATTGGTGTTTGCTTAGCTTGTTATTGGGTATGACCCGACTTGGATCATAACATACTAACCACATCAATCTTGTATGTGTCTTGGGCATATAAGATCCAACAATCTCCCACTTGCACAGGATTCATAGAAGATTGATGCAACCAGTAAATATCGCCTAACAACGGTTTACTACCCTTAATACGTATGACTAAGAGCCATTCAATAACATCATCCCCTTCAAGTATCTTACTCGAAATGTTTTAGGTGAATCAATCATCTATCCTTTTGTCATAGATGTCATGTTAAATCCTAAAGACACAGAATGATCATTCTCCATTGATTTAACTTTAGCAGGCCTTAGACATCTTGCTCTCAACGAATAAGAGGGACAAATCCCATCTTGACTACATACGTCTCTCACAATCACCTCGTGCTATACCTGAATTTAGTCTTATGTATTGTCATGTTTCAGAACAGCAACAAAGTAAGTCAAAGTATAATACCCGGTGAATATCAAGACCCAATATGTATCTCAGGTCAGAGGATACCAAATGATATTCGCCTTTACTCAAATTTACTTATGATCAATCAAGAAGATTCCATGTAGTAATATTTGAGATGCAGGTCAGTCCAATATTTGTATCCCATAAATATCTATGAACTTTGGCAGCAACCCTTTGCTTTATATTCATCCATATGAATATCCACCAATCCAAGTTTATAATAGTCTTACCCTCATACTTGTTCCCACAGGTATGAACGACTACGGACGTTTAGAGTAAATGATTTACTCATGGATTAAACATGCAAAATTGGAACATTAGTTGAAACATTATAACCATATAATTCATTCAAGTAATAAAAGGTTCCAATATCCAAATACAAAATTAAAAGATCAAATCCAGTCACTAGAAAATCTAAGTCCCATGGCACAAGTATGACCTTCATGCTTTGCCTTTTCAAGAAGCTTCGTGAGTGGATCCGCAATGTTTTGATCCGTGTGGACTTTGCGAATACATATCTTTCCCTTCTCAACTTCATCCCTTATGTAGTTGAATTTCCGCTTAATGTGCCTAGTCTTTTGATGTGCACGGGGTTCCTTGATTTGAGCAATCGCACCCTCGTTATCACAAAGAATTTCTAGGGGGTCCTGAATGGAAGGGACCACCCCTAGATCGGCAATGAATTTCTTCAACCATGCAGCTTCTTGAGCTGCTAATGAAGCGGTGATGTATTCTGCTCTGTAGTTGATAATGCCACCACATATTGTTTAGAGCTCTTCCAAGAGACTGCTCCTCCATTCAAGACGAAAATATATCCCGATTGTGATCGTGAATCATCACGATCAGTTTGGAAACTCGCATCTGTGTAACCTTTTACCACGAGTTCCTCCTCACCAGATCCATAGATTAGGAACATATCTTTAGTCCTCCTTAGGTACTTAAGTATGTTCTTAACAGCCATCCAATGACTATTTCCAGGATTTCGCTGGTATCGGCTTGTCATGCTCAAAGCGCATGACACGTCCGGCCTAGTGCATATCATTGCATACATGATGGATCCTATAGCAGACGCATACGGGATTCCCTTCATTTTATCTTGCCCATCCTTTGAGCTTGGAGATTGAGTCGTACTCAATATCGTTCCTCTTTGAATAGGTACCGTACCTTTCTTAGAGTTCTCCATCTTGAACCTTTTCAAGATCTTATCAATGTTTGCACTTTGATTTAAACCTATCAACCGCCTTGATCTATCCCTATAGATCTTTATTCCCAAAATATAGGTGGCTTCACAAAGATCCTTAATGGAAAAACAGCTTCCAAGCCAGGTTTTTACACCTTCCAAGGTTGGAATGTCATTTCCAAATAGTAGGATGTCATCGACATACAATACTAGGAAAGTGATGATGCTCCCACTAGCTTTCTTATACACACATGCTTCATCAGCGTTTTTAATGAACCCAAATTTGATTACCTCTTCATCAAAACGGTGATTCCAACTTCTTAATGCTTGTTTCAATCCATAGATTGATTTCTTTAACTTGCATACTTTGTTAGGATGTTTTGGTTCGACAAAACCTTCAGGCTAAACCATATAGACATCTTCCTCAAGATATCCATTTAGAAAAGCGGTTTTGACATCCATTTGCCAAATCTCATAATCATAATAAGCAGCTATGGCAAATAATATCCTAATAGACTTTAGCATTGCAACCGGCAAGAACGTGTCATCATAATCAACCCCTTGAGTTTGAGTGAAACCTTTTGCTACAAGTCTAGCTTTATAAGTATCTAAGTTTCCATGCATATCGGTTTTCTTCTTGAAAACCCGCTTACTTCCAACTACCTTGGAGTTAAGAGGTGGTACAACCAAGTCCCACATTTGGTTGTCATACATGGATTGCATCTCAACGTTCATGGTTTCAAGCCATTTGTCACAATCCAAATTGGACACTGCATCATGGTATGTGATTGGTTCATCGGAATCAACCACATAGCATCCATCTATGAAAAATCCATATCTTTCAGGTGGATTACTAGTTCTACCAGATCTGCGAACATTTTGTGTGTATTGATCAACCATTTGATCATCCTCAACATCCTCATATTGAGTGCTAGTGTCAATCAAACATGTATCGGGTTGTGGTTCTTGATCCTCCTCAAGATCCACTGTTCTACTGCTAGCTCCTTCCATAAGGAACTTGGCTTCCAAGAACTCACCCTTCTTGGCAACAAACTCCTTTTGTTCCAATGGATCATAGAAATAATATCCCATAGAATCTCTAGGATATCCAATAAAGATACACTTAGTGGAACGACTTTCTAACTTGTTTGAGGTGGGACTCTTTACATAAGCCTCACATCCCCACACCTTTAAATATGATAGAGATGGAACCCTTCCATGCCATATTTCAAAAGGTGTCTTTTCCACTTTCTTGGTTGGGTCCATATTCAAAATACGGGCCATAGAGAGCAAAGCGAAACCCCAAAATGATAGAGGCAATGAGCTTCTAGCCATCATACATCGAACCATATCCAATAGAGTTCGATTTCTCCTCTTAGACACACCATTGTGTTGTGGTGTTCCCGGTGGAGATAGTTGTGAGACAATCCCACAACTTCTAAGATGATCTCTAAAAGCATCACTTAGGTATTCACCTCCTCTATCGGTGCGGAGAATTTTTATTGATTTGTTGAGTTGATTTTCTACTTCATTTTGGAAGGTTTTGAACATTTCAAAAGCTTCATCTTTATGTCTTAACAAGTATACATACCCATACCGACTATAGTCGTCGGTGAAGGTAATGAAGTATCTTTCATTGTACCTAGTCATTGGCTTAAAAGGACCACATACATCCTAATGTATGATACCTAATATATCTTTTGCCCTTTCGGTTTTGCCACTAAAAGGTGCCTTAGTCATTTTGCCTTGTAAACAAGATTCACATACATCAAATGAATCATATTCACTTGCTTTTAAAAGACCATTCTTTTGAAGTGTTTGTATGCGCTTCTTGTTTATATGACCAAGACGGCAATGCCAAAGATAGGTATCACTTCAATTTGAGCTTCTTAGTGGTGGTTTGGTACAATGAGCTATCATATAATGTGTTTTCACGAACCAATTCATAAATACCATTAATAGGAGTAGCTTTAAAATAAAAGATGTCATTTAAAGAAATATGAATTTCATTTTCAATAAACGTCAAAACATAACCATATTGTCTTAATTGGGCAGCTGAAATAATGTTCCTAGTCAAACTAGGAGCATACAAAACATTGTTCAAAATTGCTTCCAAACCATTTAGAAGCTTCAGGATGTAGTCCCCTCGGGCTTCAACTTGAACCTTTGCCCCATTCCCTATGTAGAGGCTAACATCCCCTTTCTTGAAGTCTTTACTTCTTTTGAACCCCTACAACAAATTGCAAATATGAGTTCCACATCCGGTATCCAATACCCATGTGTTAGAGGATATTAAATTTAGATCAATATGAATCATGAAAATTGTACCTGAGGTTTGCCCGGCATCCCTCTTAGCTTTCAACTCTTTGAGATGGACAGGGCAATTTCTTGCCCAATGTCCTATCTCCCCACACTTAAAGCATGGGTCATCCGAAGCAACCTTTTGCTTCTTCTTCACTGGTTTTGGTGGTGGCACTTTTATCACTCCTTTTCCCTTTCTCCCAACGTACCCTTTACCTTTGGCAACACTTGCCTTGGGTGCGGGGTGAGGCCTCTTCTTGTTCCCACCTTCATTGATAGTGAGAACGGGTAAACCCCTTTTACCCATGGCTGCCTCGGCTGTTTTGAGCATAGAGTGAAGCTCAGTTATGTTCTTGTCCCAACCATTCATGTTATAATTCATAACAAAATTGTCAAACCTTTTTGACAAAGAGTTGAGGATCAAATCCGTAGCCAACTCTTTCGAGACGGGACAATTCAGCCTTTCGAGACATCTATATGGCTCTTCATCTTAAGTACATAAGACGAGACCGATTGGGTATCATCCATACGACATGCATGGAGTGCTCGAACCTTTTTGAAGCGCGCTACCCTTGCTTGTTGTTGGAACGTTTCCTTCAACTGGGTAATCATGTCGTATTCTCCGTGATGTTCGTACTCCTTTTGGAGATCCGGAGTCATACTTGCCAACATGAGGCAAGACACTTGGACCGAATCCTCAGTGTATTTCACCCAATTATTGTAGGCCTCCCTATCTTCCTCATTGGGTTCTTCGGGAATCGGATCATCTAAAACATATGACCGTTTCTCTTGCTTGAGAACAATTCTCAAGTTTTGAAACCAATCAATAAAGTTGTTATGGTTTAAACGCTCCTTTTGGAGAATGGTTCTTAGTGATAGGGTATGAGCGGATGGGATATCATTGTTTTCATTGTTGTTGGTGGCCATCTACAAAATTTAACAAAGTTCAATTTTAGTATTTTCGATATTATCATTTTTAATTATTAATACCCTTTTATGTGTCATACACAAATTAAAATTCTAGAATCCAACGTTACATTTAAATAGTGGTTAGGTGACCTTTATCCCATTATTTAAATTAACAAGGTAGTCAACGTTTGACAATTGCAACCCTTTGCAACTTCTAGAGGTATGGGATCGACTTAAACATCATATGTATAGTCGGCATGTTTATCCCATCAACACCTTTTGTAAACCACATTGTAGGTGATCCATTTAACATGGTTTGCAAATCAAGTCACCCTACTTACACACATATGTGAGTCTACCAATATAAGTGGTTAGGTGATCTTTATCCCACAAATATGGCATTCCCACCTCAAATCACAAGTTCCCTCAAAATGGTTAGGTGACCTTTATCCCATTAAGAGTTTCCAAGTGACTCAAGTGTTGTGTAAAAGGACGGTGTTAAACTTGTTTTCAAAAGGAATTTTAAGTTTTCATAATTCTAGTTTAGAAAACTCTATGTACCTTGTATTTGCATGCTCTCAAACACATGGTACCCTATGGTTCTTTTAATAAAACCCTTTTATTTAAAATCATTAATCCTTTTAAAAACCTTTTATTAACCGCTTAATGATAAAGAACCATTTTATTTCAGCTTGTTATGTTTATTAATTAGTTTGTTATGCATATCCATATATCAAACAACCAACATAAAATAAACAACGAAACAAGCACAACCATTCAATCACAAGTGCATAACCATAGCCACTAAGGTGACCACACTTGTTTGCCATCACAAGTGTTGTCATTTGGTCTTTCCTAAGGGTTTTATAATAACACATCAAAATGTGTCCATGAACTCCCACTTGAATCCGCATCCAAATGCTTCAAGTGTCCATGTCTTTTGAGTCCTTCCTTTGTATCTTCCTTTGAGTCTCCAACTTATGCATCTCCTTTTACAAAAATTATATCCTAATACAATTTTTCTAATAAAAGAAATGCACCTAATCTATTTGTTACAAAATCAAAGAATAAATAAATTACAACCCAAAAGATACAAACACCAAAATTATTATTACAACCCTTTAATGAATAAAACCAAACATGACAAAATACATACAACCAAATCCAAAACACACTAGGTCAAGGCTATGTTATGCACCAAAACATGTATCTAAATACAACATTCAAGAACAAAATGAACTCCCTTTTAACCTTTAAAGTTTCAGCCAACATAAACCAAAACTTTTAGAGTTTTGTCCAAACAAAATAATCAACAACTTGATATTAATCTTTCAAGGTTTATTCTAAAGCATGTAAAATAAAACTTGAAAGATAAGGGATTCATACATCCATAACAAAACAACCACTAATGGGTTGATAAAGTCCAACAAAACTAACTTTTCTTGGACTTTAGAAGCAAGTTTTCCACATAACGGGCTCTAGATGCCATTGTTGGGTTTGTAACAAGTTTTATCAAAGTAGTTTAACCATTTAAACATCAAACGCAGCGGATATAAAAGATTAAAACTTGTTTTAGATTCTGAAAATAAACCATTTATGTGTTCAAGAAAACAAACCCAAGAACAAGGATCATATATATGTGAAAAGAAATGCTATCAAAGCAAAACAACCATAGGATGTTCTTGAATACTACGTTTCCAAGAACAAAGCAATATGAGATGGATGAAAAGAAGAGGATGATGCTCTTGAACGTGTAGTCTTCAAAGCAGAAAACCTCAAGCTTGTATACCCACAAGCTCTAGCAAATACCCAACTTGTTAGGAAGTCTTGACACCAAAAACTTCTTCAAAACTCTCTTGATCCAAAAATTAGAAGGAGAAAAATGGAGAAGAAGAAGTGTTCTTGCATGTGTGAGAGAGAGAGATAGTTGACTGTTTTAATAAACTAGTTAATGTCTTGTATTAAAACAAGACAAAAGAATCCCAAGGCCAACCACCAAGGGGCGGCCTAAAATTTCAAATGGTTTCCCACCATTTTAATTTTTTTTGCCTTTCATAACTAGTTACAAGTTTATAAAATTAAACCCCTTTTAATTTTATAACTTAAGCACACTTTTATTTATTGTTATTTAACTTATTTAAATAACAATACAAATGATATCTTATGAACAAAATATCCATATAATTTGTTCTATCTCAAATGCAATAATTTAGAAAACCCATTTTTTTTAAATTGGTGTCAATATTTATTTGCTTGATCATATCAACAAATAAATATTTATTGGTGTTTGCTTAGCTTGTTATTGGGTATGACCAGACTTGGATCATAACGTACTAACCACATCAATCTTGTATGTGTCTTGGGCATATAAGATCCAATAGTCCCACCCTACCTCGGCCTGGGGTATGACAAAATAATAGGTCTAGATCATTTTGTATAGGCTTAGAACTTTAATTAATACATGTAATGAATATTTGTAATTCATTATTTATATAGGTTAACCCATATGTGCGTTGATTTATGTGTATGATTACAGGTACAAACATTATACTTGGTTAATTTCTGAAAAAGACTAAGTGTCAGAAATATCTACGGATGAACATTTTTGTTCTTCCATAGATATCTTTCTTATAAGACATTCATCAGAAGATCTTCTACGGATGAATATGGGTATTCACTGATGAACAAACACCAAACAAAGTAGCTGCGGAAGAACAAAGTAGCTGCGGAAGAACAAGTAGCTGCGGAAGAACCAGACACGTACTTATATCATACAAGTGTTTCAAGTCAACAAGTCAATCATAGACTCCAAGAGATTTGCTGTTTCCTTAACATAAACAAACATGTCTATAAATATGAGTCCTAGGTTTCACATCAAAGACAGAAAAAAGAAACGGCGACAAAAATACCATCACATCGTTTCGCACGATCAACACAAACTCTAGCAGCCGTCACATCAACACACCAATCATAGCAAACACAATCATAGCATAGAATTTTGTTAGCAATTATTATTTGATTCTTTGTAATCATTAATCAGTTTTAATGAATTACATTTGATTCAAAACATTATTCTTTGCATATTGTTGATATCGTTTGAGCATTTATTGTTTATTTTCTCCGGCATCGATATTTATTAATTAATCAATTAAACAACGACTAATGGTAATTCCATGATCATTAATTCGAAACCAATCTAACATTGATAATTCCTGATTGCAATCCTTGGATTCACAGGTGGTATCAGAGCCAAGTGCTCATTGATCTAGATCGATTGATCTATCGGTGTTAGAATTGTTTAATTGAATAGATCTATCAGTTTTCTGACTAGATCTATAGTTTTTAAGCAAAAGTAATTTGGTGTGAAGATTTAAATTTCAATAAATCAGTGATTTGTCTTTCAGCGAGTATTGTCACATTGCTCGGTTAGCATTGATCTATATTCAAATTAATTGAAACATAGATCTGTGTTATTGGCTGACTTTCATTAACTGGTCATAAGAAACTTTGTTTTAGTTAAAACTTCAATATTTGACTAAAATGAGTAGCTTTGTAGGTGGATCATCGTACTAGCCTCCGAAGTTGGAAACAAAAGCAGACTTTAAGTCCTGGAAGATCAAGTTTAGAAATCATGTGAACTACACTGATTCTGACTTATGGGTTTCAATAACAAAAGGTCCTTATATTCCAACCACCCTTGGGCCAGATTATAATGACAAAAATCAACCCATAAGTACAAAAGATCTGTCACTTGATGATGTTAAAAAGGTTAAAGTTGATATTAGAGCATACAGTTTGCTCAGTATGGCTTTACCTGAAGAAATACTAATCACGTGTGAGAATTATAAAACAGCAAATTCCTTGTGGAAGATACTTCATACTCTTTGTGAAGGGAGTGATGAAATCAGAAGCATTAGGAAGGACACACTTCGCTCACAATATGAAACATTTCATCATATTCAGGGTGAATCAATTCCTCAGCAACTCCATAGGTTTATGCAAATGGTAACCGAGATGAACATCATGGAGTTGAAGTATACAAATGAGGAATTGAACAAAAAGATGCTCCATACATTGCCTGAAAGTTGGAAGCAAACTGTGTCCATGTTCAAGAACACCATTGATCTCAAAGCAACTGGCTTAGATACATTGGTAGCTAAAGTTGAGGCTCTGAAATGGATGAAAAATCAAGAAACAAGAGTGTGAGAACACATGTCACACCTTATCATTTTAAAGAAACCAAAAGTGCTGGAAGTGCTTTTATCTCTAACAATGATAGTGACAACTCTTGTACTTTGAGTGAAGATGAAGAAGAAGTGAGCTTTTATGCATCAAAGCCTTCAAAGAAATCTTCTCAAAGTAAATCAGGAAAAGAAAAAGGAAGACCTGATGATAAAAAGATGCATCTACATCAGCAGCAAAGTCTTCAACAAACAACAACCAAGCAGAGCCCATTACTGTGATTCTGGATTCTGAAGAACAAAAAGCAGCATTTGCAGCTTTTAGTTCAAGTTTTCAAGCCTACTTGGGAAGCACCTTAACACTGCAAATATCTGCCAACAAGACTTGGAAGAACTACATCCAGATGTAGTAGAGGAGATGGATCTTCAATGGCAAATGGCAATGATTGCTTATAGAGCCAAACAATACTTGAGAAGAAACAAAAATTTGGCTGCAGCAAGCAAAACATCAAAGATTGGTGTTGATAAGTCAAAGGTAAGATGTTTCAAATGCAATCTCTATGGGCACTTCTCAAGAGAATGTAATCAACAATCAAATCCTGACATGAGACAACAGCAGCAACATCAGTCTCATCAGCATCAATCTCATCAAACAACAACATCTCAGAGATCTTATAGACAACCACAGCTAACCAACTCATCCCCACCAGCCATAAATGCATCAAAAGGACCTAGTAATTCTAAAGAAACTGGGCTGATCATTCTCCAAGATGGAACCTGTGACTGGAGCATGTATGAGAAGGAAGTTTTGGAAGAAAATCAAGCTTTAATGGCCCACATGGAGAACAAAGTTCCACCTATGGCTAGAGAGGTAAGAGATAGATTGTGTTCATCAGTGTGTGTTGAGGAAGTTGAAAGATATAGAGTCCATGCTCAACAACTGGCTGATAAAGTAAAAGAAATAATGATTTTGAATGAATCTCATGTAAGAGAACATAAATTATATCAATTCAAAATTAACTCTTTACAAAAAGATTTAGATAAATTTGTTTCAGAAAATTACAGCTTAAAAGCCCAAGTTGAGCATCTGACCACTTCCTTAACTAAATCCATGGCTGATCATGCATCAACTGAAGTGAAACTTTAGAAGTTTCAACTTTCATCTCAGCAATATGAGAAATTATTGAATTCTCATATTGAATCAAAGAACAGGTATGGGTTGGGATATAATGCTGTTGCACCTCCTTTGAATGATAACTATACAACTTTACCTGAATCAATGACAAATAGCTTGTCAAATCATTTTGTGCCATGCACCAAGTTTGAAACAAAATGTACTGAACAAGTTAATAACAATGAATCTGAGGTGAGTGAAACTGAGTCTTGTGAATCAGATAAAATCAAACAAAATGAATCAGAATTTGACTTTGATGGATGTGATGACTTGGATGATTCTGATGAACATGATGATAACTCTGCGGATCAACTGAACATTGGTAAGAATGTTTCAGTTGAAACAATCATTCCCAAAGTACTTGAGCAAACAAAGTTGCCATATCCTCCAAAGCAAAGAAACATGTTGAAGACTATTTGCAAGAGAATAGCTCAGCTAAATGAAGGTCTTCAAGTACTTCATCAGCAACAAAAACCTTCAACTGAAGTGATTGAGAAGTGTAGATTACTGAAGTACACAAATCTTCCTTAGAAACAGAAAAGAAGCAAGTATCAGCAGAACTTCTCCAGAAGAAGAAACATCCTTCAGTAGCAGATCTGCGGAAAAACAAATCTACTGAATCAGTAGATGATCTGCGGAAGGCAAAAGAAACAACCAACAAGAAAACAACTCAAAAAGGTGTGAGCTCAAAGCAACAAACTTCAGCTGATAAACATGAACCTTTTGACATCATGTCAGGAAAAGGAAAGGAGTCAGCTTCAGTAAAGTTTGAGAAGGAATTGAAGACTCAAAGACAACAAAAGAAGAAGAAATTGATTGAGTCTGATAATGAGTCAGAAGAAAAGTATTGCAAATGGTGTGACATGAAAAATCACAACACTGAAGACTGTTACTTCAGCAGCTATTGCTCCATCTGCAATATGAACAATCACATGACTTCAGACTGTTACTTCAACAAACATTGTGCTATTTGTAACAAAAATAACCATTCCACTCAGGAATGTTATTTTAACAAAAAGAACAAGACAAAGAGCACAAAGAAGAAACAACCTGAGAAGGATGAATCAGAATCTCAATCAAGTGAAGATCAAAAAGATTCAAGATTAAAGAAACAACAAAAACAAAAACAAAAGGTGACAAAACCACAAGAGAAATCATCAGTTGATAGTGAACCTTTGAAGAAAAGACAACCTGAACAGAAATCAAAGACTCCTCAACAATCAAAGACACCTCAAAAAAGGTGGATTTGAACAATAAGAAGTCAAATGCTAATGATACTTTCTTTGATAATTTTGAAAAAGGAACTCATGATTCACATTCAAAATCAAAGGATGATGAAACTTTCAACAATCAAGGATCATCATCAAAGTCAAAATAGCAAACAAAGAAAGAGAAGATCCTTGAGGAAGAGTTTGAAAAATCAAAACAAAATTCCACAGGTTCATCATCAACAGAATCATCCTCACCACAAACAACACACAATGAATCAATTGAATCTAAAATTAATACTGAATCTTCAAGACCCATTCATAAGGAAGTTAAAATTTTAGACTCCACAGGATCACCCAAGATCATTAAGACTTGGGTTTCCAAATCTAATTGATTTCTTTAATTGTGCAGGAACAATCTTGGAGAGCTGACAACAAGTGGTATGTTGACAGTGGTTGTTCCAGACATATGACAGGAAACTATTCTCTTCTCCATGACTTCAAACATAAAAATGCTTCTTATGTGGCATTTGGTGGGGATAAGAAGGGAGGTAAAATAGTTGGTGAAGGAATGGTAACTAATGGTGTACTCAAATTTGAGAAAGTAAATTATTATGAAAAATTGCAATATAATTTATTGAGTGTGTCTCAAATTTGTGATCAAAATTATACCACATTATTTGATAACACTAATTGTTACATTCTTAAGCCAGGTTTTGTAGTTCCAGAAGATTGGATCCTTCTTAAAGCATCAAGAAAAGGAAACACATATGTTTTGGATATGAATAATACATCACTCACAAACAATGAAACATGCCTGCTATCTAAGTCATCAGAAGATGAATCTTAGTTGTGGCATAGAAGGCTTATTCATTCCAACTTGAAGAACATGAATAAATTGGTGAAAAATGACTTAGTCATTGGATTGCCAAAGAAAGAATTTTCTTGTTCAAACCATTTTCCTTCATGTTATAAAGGAAAACAATATAGAGTGTCACATAAATCCAAAATAATAAATACAAACACTACACCACTCAAATTGCTTCACATGGATCTTTTTGGTCCAACTAATGTGATGAGCATTGGAAAAAGGCAATATTGTTTAGTGGTTGTGGATGATTTCACTAGATTCACATGGGTCTTTTTCTTAAAACAAAAAAATGAAACATCAGAAACATTAATGGAGTTTGTCACAAAGATTGAGAATCAACTTTAAAAGTTAAAATTTTTAGGAGTGACAATGGGACTGAATTTGTTAATACTGTCTTAGATTCATTTTGCAGGAATAAAGGCATAGCAAGGCAATTCAGTGCACCAAGAACTCCACAACAAAATGGAGTTGCTGAAAGAAGAAACAGAACTCTCATTGAAGCAGCAAGAATAATGCTAGCTGATTCACAATTGCCAATCACCTTTTGGGCTGAAGCAGTGAACACAGCATGCAATGTTCAAAACAGGACATTAATTGTCAAAGAACACAATAAAACACCTTATGAGCTTTTATTTAAAAGAAAATCTTACATAGGATATCTTAGAGCTTTTGGGTGTCATGTATCTGTTTTAAACACAAAAGAACAATTGGGAAAATTTTCAGAGAAAGCCTATGATGGTTTCTTTGTTAGATATTCTTCAACATCTAAATCATATAGGATTTACATTCCACAACAAAACATTGTGGAGGAAACTCCTAATGTGTCTTTTGATGAATCCTTATTTCCTAAATCTGTAAAAGGATCATCATGGTTGTTTGATATAGATGCACTCACAAACTCATTTAACTCTGGTTATTTGAATGCTGCAGGTACTGAAGATACATGCTATCCATTTGTTCCTCCAAACATGAATGAAGTGTCATTATATGCTAATCCTCCAAGAATACAAACTTCAAGTATCATGGAACTAGGAACACCAAATAATGTCAATAATGTAGCACAAGACCAAGCAAATGGATTTACATCCTCAGATGCAAACACTTTATCAGCAGCTGCTGACTTTGCATCCGCAGATGAGTGTCCTACATCCAGAGATGTGAATATTGGATCAGCTGATGTTCCATTCACATCAGTAGATGTTCCACATATTGGAGATGGTCCATTGCATTCCAAAGAGTCATTGTCAGCAAGTCAACAAAATACATCCGTAGATGTTCCTGTAACTCCTGCGGAAGCACGAAATACATCCGTAGATGTTCCTGTAACTCCTGCGGATGGCACTCACAATGCAGCTGATGTACAAAATGAAAATCATTCAGCTTCCAATGATGATCAATTTGATTACTTCATAAATTCATCATCTCAGCTGGATATATCTGCATCAATGCATATGACTAACTTGGAATCATCTATTCTAGTTAAGTCCATTCCAACAACAAGAATTCATAAGACTCATCCAATAAACAACATCATTGGACATCTCAATGAAAGAACCACAAGAAGCCAAGGGGAGCTACAAACATCTGTCTTTTCACTTGTTTTCTTTCACAAGTGGTTCCTCCAAACATTACAGCTGCACTAAAAGATAATAGCTGGATTGAAGCCATGCAAGAAGAACTTCAACAATTCAGAAAGCAAAAGGTCTGGAATCTAGTTGATCTTCCTGAAGGCCAACATCCAATTGGCACAAGGTGGTTATTCAAAAATAAACTAGATGACAGAGGTATCGTTGTGAGAAACAAAGCTAGGCTGATTGCTCAAGGATATACTCAAGAAGAAGGGATAGACTATGATGAAGTTTTTGCACCAGTTGCAAGAATTGAAGCCATTAGAGTATTCCTAGCCTATGCATCATATAAGAAGTTCATTGTTTATCAAATGGATGTGAAGTGTGCCTTTTTATATGGGAAAATTGATGAAGAAGTCTATGTAGCTCAACCTCCAGGTTTTGAAGATCCTGATTACCCACATAGAGTATACAAGCTTGACAAAGCTTTGTATGGTCTTCATCAGGCACCAAGAAAGTGGTATGAAACATTATCATCTTTCTTGTTCAAACATGGATACCGAAGGGGAACTATTGATCAGACTCTCGTTCTCAAACATGAACATCAAGACCTCTTAGTTGTTCAAATATATGTGGATGACATTATATTTGGATCAACAAACAAGAGACTGTGTGAAAGCTTTGAAGATTTGATGAAATCTTAGTTTCAAATGAGCTCAATAGGAGAATTAACTTTTATTCTTGGACTACAAGTTCATCAGAAAACAGATGGCATATTCATCAATCAAGAAAAGGATATTCATCAATCAAGAAAAGTATATTCATCAAATATTGAAGAAGTACAATCTTGCTAATACATCTTCATGCAAAACACCTGCTTCAACAATTGACAAAATTGTACCTGATCCTATAGGAAAATCTATTGATCAAAGATTATATAGATCAATGATAGGATCTCTTATGTATTTAACTGCCAGCAGACCTGACATAATGTTTACTGTATGTGTTTGTGCTAGGTACCAATCAGATTTAAAAGAGTCCCATCTAAATGCTGTGAAGAGGATTTTCAGATATCTCAAAGGGAAACCATCCGTTGGTCTATGGTATCCAAGAGATGGAGACTTCTCTCTCTACTCTTATTCACATAGTGACTATGGAGGATGTAACAATAATAGAAAATCCACAACTGGTGGATGTCAATTTTTAGGACCAAGACTTGTTTCATGGCAATGCAAAAAGCAAACAAATGTATCTGTATCCACAGCTGAGGCTGAGTTCATAGCTCTTCAGCTGTTGCTCTCAAGTCCTTTGGTTGCAAAACCAATTACTTGATTATGGTTACAATTTCCTTCAAACTCCAATTTATATTAACAATTCAGCTGCTATGTTTATCACTGCTAATCCAGTTCAACATAGTAAAACAAAGCATATTGAAATCAGATATCATTTTCTGAGAGATTTCTCAGAAAAAGGTTTAATCAATTTAGTCAAAGTGGATACAACAAATCAGCTTGCTGATCTATTCACTAAGGCCTTTGATTCAGTTAGATTTAATTTTCTAATTGAGTCTTTGGGTATGATTAACTTAGATTAATCATCATTAATAAAGAAAAGCAAGTGGCTGTCCTTGTAAATAGTAATAAAATTTTTTTCAGAAAAACATACAAATTCAAAATATAGTCTTTATTTATTGTGTCTTCTATTTCTGCATGACATATGTTTGGGAAATGATAGTACACTGTGCCTTTGCTTGCTTCCGAGTTCTTAAATTTCTTTAAAAACTGATCAAAGTTCTTTGATATGTAAGTAGATTCAACTTGAGTGAAGATTATACTAAGAGCATGCTTAACATAATGAAAAGGTGACTGTTTATGAGAAACTTCATTTTGAGGATCAAGCAAGTAAGTCTTATCCTGATGTGATCAATTCATTCACCTAAGCACACTATGTAAAACACTTTATAACTTCTATCTTTGCAAATCATATTCCCTCTGTTTTGTGTGAACAAAAACCTGAGTTTATGAACACCATGAGATACATATGTATTCAACTGGTGAAAAGATCATGATCCTCATCATCCCTCTGTTTTGTGTAAACAAAGACCTGGGTTAAAGGCAACTCTGTTTACGTAAGTAAAGACTTGGTGACCTGATGATGATCATATCTAAGCTCTCAAAAGAATCCATAGTGATCAACTGTATATTTACATAAGAGCTTTTGTAGCAAAGCATTTATGAGACAACTCATATGTCTCAAGATAAAATATTTACATAGTTTCTAAGTGTGAAAAAAATGATGAATTGACTCACAAATGGAGGACAAACTCTAATGTGGAGCCCATAATAGTTTATCTCTAATAAACATGAAAACATAATAAACAACATGTCTAGTTGATTCCATACTCCTGTTTGGATTTAAGTGGACAAACATACTTGCAATCTGGACTAGAATCAGGTCACATTTCAACAATCAACTCAATCAGGAAGAAGTTTAGTGTCATAGTATGATCCCATTATATGTGTTTATATGCATGTACATATATTTAATTCAATTTTGTTACTTTTAGTTTATTTATTGTGTGTAATCTTTGGACAGTCATGTGCCTTTCATGCTATTTACTTCATAAATTTATGATGAATGCAACACTTTATCATTAATCACAAATTTAGGGGGAGTAGTTAATACATGAAATACATGAAACATAAAAGCTGAATTCAATGATCCAAATTCAAATGAAGGAATTGGAACTTAAGCACTAACTTGGCTGAAGGATACATGAAGTTTTTCAAATTATATTTCGTGTGCAAAAATTGTCATGAAAACAAAGTCAACAAGGTCCAATAGCAATAAATGGTTCTATCAGTTGATTAGGACCATACAATCAAAGAAGTTTCAACTTTTCATTTTTAGCATCAGCAAAAGCTACAGTACATTTTCCTGTTCAGTAGATGCTACAGTGCGAAAAAGGAATATGACCATCCGTATATTGGTAACCTATGGATGTGCTAGTATTTAAAAGTATAATAGTTCCATAGACTGGTAATCTATGGAAATTCAAATTATACTTCATCAAAAATCAGTTTTTAATTCTAAGTCATCCGTAGATGATCTACGGAAGAACTAAAATCTGTGGAAACAATAAAATTGGTAATAAGGATAGGGGGTCCCACCTCATTTAATAAATGAAATTAATATATCCGAGGGAGTATAAATGATGTTTTTGACTTGTCATTTCTATTCACTTTTTCAGAACATCTTTTTCAACCTAGAAAATCGTTCAGATAAACCCCCGTCCGACAATATTCAAAATTACCAATAACCTTTAAACTTTGCTTGATTCTTGATCTCTGTTCATTACAAGTTCAATAATATCAAGGTAAAACATATCATAATCTGAAATTATGAACTATTGATTCATCATTTCTTTGTCTAAACTCTTCGTATTCTTAGGTGTGATGATTTTGTTCTAACATAATTTTCTTCATTCTTATGAACAGATGGCTAATCGTTTTGCAAGAGAGCACAATGTATGTGCATTCTTAAATCCTGACGACCCTTTAGCAGAAGGATGTCAAGATATCATCAGATACCTACGACGATCCTGGCTTTTCTATGCTTTATCAGCAGAGCCTGTGATTCATCAAGCACACATCATTGATTTCTGGAATTCAGCTCGAATAGACCAATTGGAGAATCTGAGGTGATAGTTGCTGAAATCAAGAATGAAAGGATGAGAGTTGATAAACAAACTATCAAAAGGGCACTTGAGCTGGGAGAACAAGAAGTTGGTCACCCGGATGTATTTGAGAATGAGTACATAGAGAAAGTGTTATATCTGATGGGATATGATGGTGACTTTGACAAGGGTGAGATAAAGAAAGGGAGATTGTGCAAGCCATATAGATTCTTATGTCACACGTATCTAAAGTGCATCTCCAATAGGAAGTCTGGGCTTGACAGATTCTCAAGGCACATTTCATCTGGCATTATTGGCATTTTTGAGAGAAGGACATACAACTACTCAAAGTACATTTTCAGTTGTCTGTGTGACCATATCAAAGTGCAAAAGGCTGATAAGATGTATATGTTTCCAAGGTTTATGCAACTGATCATCAATGGTGAATTGCCTGAGATAGCAAGAGAAGGTGATGTGCTTGTTCAAGCACATCTGGGGAGATCTGTACTGAATAAGATAAGTGGAAAGTATGAAGGAGAAGATATGGCAATGTTTGCACGTGTGGCGGATGCTAATGCCAACATTCCACCAGAACTGGTGTGGGAAGATCAGCAAGATAGTCAATCTACTGATGCTGAGCAAGACTTACCTTAACATTCCCCTCCTCAATCTCCCATACACCACCATTATCAATCTCCATAAATCCAATCACCAGCCAGTCAAAACACCCAACCAATCTCTCCAATTCACCCTCAATCACCCATTCATCAACAACCTCTAACTCCACAAAATCTATCTCTTGAGAGTACTCATACAGAACCCATCTCAGCTACTCAATCTCAAAACTCAGTACACACTGGTGAGACTGAGTTAGTATCTCAAGCAAGTACCATTCCACTCACAATCACCAGCTCAGAAACCCCAGTCATGTCTAACCAAACTGAACCAACATCTCCAATCATTGATCCTCAACAACAACAACAACCTCATCAAGAGAAAACATACCAAGCAGTTGAGTCTATTTCAAGCTCAGCAAGTATAGCTCCTGCTGCAGGCAATGAGGATGAGATTGCAGGTCAACATCAAGAAGGTGAAGAAGAAGCTAACTATGTTGATGTTATAGCCTATCATGAAGATGACCTGGAAGATGATGATATAGATGTGAGCAAAATTTATCTGGTTGCTGAGTATAACAAACTTATCATCAAATCAAACAAGAGGTTGGAAAGAATTAGAGAGCTCAAAGGAATGTTAAAAGAAAAAGAGGAGCTGATGAACAAACAAGAATCCAGACTGATCAGATTAAGAGAAGATGCTCAAACCAACAATGAAGTAATTGATGCATTGCATGAGCTGGTTGAAGAACTTAAAGACTCTGTGAAGCATGAGAAGGCTGAAAAAGAGAAGCTCATATTGGAAGTTGAATAAGCAAACAACTCTCTCACTGCTCAGTCTATTTTGTTGAAAAGGAAAGATGAACAAATTAATGAGCTCAAGATGAAAATTTATGCACTTGATATGAATGTTGCTCCATCAACAAAAATAAAAGAATCTACTAAAGCTTCAAAGCAAATCATTCAGTACTCAAGAAAGAGGAAGTATTTGGGGTATGTAGAGAAAAAGGTGATTAATGTTGAAGATTCACTAAAAAGATCAAGGCCTACATCTCCAAAGCACACTCCTTCAGTGGATGTTTCCAAATTAAAGCCTATATCTCATGCTGAAACTGAGAGTGATCTGAATGGGATGAGCTTACTAAAGATGAGTCTCCTAAAGAACAAAAAGAATCAAAGGCTGATGACCTACTGTCCACTAAAGACATATTGAAAGAGAGGCCTGAATCAACTATATTTATGACCCTGATCAATCATGGGTTTCCCTATGACATGGCTGAGAGAATGAACATGATAGAATGAAGGAAGCACTGAAGGAATTTGAGCTAGCAAGCTTCATGATCCCAGATTGCAATTATGAAACATTCATAGCCTTTCAGTCAATTTAGAAAACAAAGAAGAAGCTAGGTCACTGTGACACAACAACGCTAAGCAAATACAATATGACTTGTTGGTTACAAAGTCATAACTACAAGATACATGAGCTAAAAGGAAGATCAGTGGCTGAGCTTAGAAGGATGATGGAGCATGTAATGAAGGTGGAATTGGAAATTGGAATAAAATTCAGAACTAAAGCTCCAAATCCTTCCTATGAACATCAATTAAAAACACCTGCTGAACCAGTAACAGTTGAAAGCAAAGATCAACATAAAGGGAAAGATAAATTGATCAAAGAACCAAGAGAGGTGATCCCTATAAAAGTATGGCCTTTGGGCACAACTATGAGAGAGATCACTGAAGAAAAATCTTCTCTAATCCAGTTGTTTGATCATATCACAACTCCTACTACTGCTGAAGATAACAGGATTATGGCCTGGAAATATGATCCAGAGTGGGATTGTGCACTTATCAAGAGAGTATCTAGAAGAGTTGAATACTTCCACTTACTTGAATCAATCTTGTTGTTGCCTCATGCTAACATTAAAGACCTTCAAAGTTTGATAATCTCCAACTACCCAATAAGCCCAAGAGGAAGAGATTTCTCTGTATTGGTTGGAAAGTTGAAAACAAAATTTAAGGATGTTGTACTCAAGGAAGCAAGAAGGGAAGATGGGGAACACAAGAAAAGATATCAAGGGGAGAGAAGATCAAAATCCAACTCTTCTACACTGGTTGATGATGAATTCATAAGGAGGGTTGGATACTCTAACAGAAAAATAGCAGCCATAAAAGTCATTGAAGGAAATCAATACACTCTTCCCATAACTGAGTGGGGATATGTGGAGAAGACTAAAGAACTAGTGCTGATGAGAAATGAAGAAAAGAAGAAAGCAAGGAGTATAAGATTGTTTGATCCAATTGAAATTAAACTTCTGCATCCAAGCTACACTTCATACCTACATGATAAGTTCTTCCCAAAACTCAAAGATGATCAAGCTCAAAATGACCTATGCCTGTATTTGCATATCATACAAGTCATTTATAAACTGCATGCAAAAGCATACAAAAGAAGAAGATATGAGGCTGGAATGTTAAGAGGAGCTAACATTAAGGAAGTATCTGAATGAGGATGTCAGAACAAGATGAGCTGGAAATAGTCAATAATCAGAGTGTTGTGGAAACCCTCATAATAGAAGAAGACATTTTGGGATTGAGCTTTGAAACACTACAAAAGATATGCAGAATGGAGATCAAGTACAAGTACGATGATCAAAGGATGCAGTGTCATATTTCAACAAGAAAACGGTGTTAAGAATCAAAAAGCTTTCAGCTTTGAAGACCTGATTACAAGTGACTAAGCCTAGGGGGAGTATTGTTAGATCTAGGAATAATAGGTCTAGATCATTTTGTATAGGCTTAGAACTTTAATCAATACATGTAATGAATATTTGTAATTCATTATGTATATAGGTTAACCCATATGTGCATTGATTTATGTGTATGATTACAGGTACAAACATTATACTTGGTCAATTTCTGAAATTGACTAAGTGTAAGAAACATATACGGATGAACATTTTTGTTCTTCCATAGATATCTTTCTTACAAGACATTCATCAGAAGATCTTCTATGGATGATTATGGGTATTCACTGATGAACAAACACTAAACAAAGTAGCTGCGGAAGAACAAAGTAGCTACGGAAGAACAAAGTAGCTTGGGAAAAACAAATAGCTGTGGAAGAACTAGACACGTACTTATATCATACAAGTGTTACAAGTCAACAAGTCAACAAGTCAATCACAGACTCCAAGAGATTCACTGTTTCCTTAACAGAAACACGCGTGTCTATAAATATGAGTCCTAGGTTTCACATGAAAGACAAAAAAAAAGAGACGGCGACAAAAATACCATCACATCGTTTCGCACGATCAACACAAACCCTAGCAGCCGTCACATCAACACACCAATCATAGCAAACACGATAGCATAGAATTTTGTTAGCAATTATTATTTGATTCTTTGTAATCATTAATCAGTTTTAATGAATTACATTTGATTCAAAACATTATTCTTTGCATATTGTTTATATCGTTTGAGCGTTTATTGTTTATTTTCTCTGGCATTGATATTTATTAATTAATCAATTAAACAACGATTAATGGTAATTCCATGATCATTAATTCTAAACCAATCTAACACTGATAATTCCTGATTGTGATCCTTGGATTCACAGACTTAGATTTAATTTTTGTAATATTATCAGGGTAGTTTAGCCAATTAAGTGAATTTTCTAGCCTCGAGAACAAGTTTCTAGACTAAGGCAAGTCCTTATGGAATCATCTAAGAAAATTAAACACACAAACAATAAATCACAGAAGAAAGAAGATACATAATATAATAAAATAATGAAAATGAAACAATGCCAGATTAAATTTAAGTTTTTGAAGTCGGACCTAGGAGTCGGTTGTTCCATTCTCCCACCGTTTGGGAAATTTCATCCCGAAATTTTAGTTTCAATTATTTTCTGAACGAGTGGGTTTAAAGAGGTGTGGATACTCCTTTCTCATCACATCTTCTCTTTCCCATGTGAATTCGGGTCCTCGCCTAGAGTTCCATCTCACTTTTACTTTGGGTATACGACTTTGTCTAAGTTTCGGGACCAGTCGGTCGGTAATCTCTATGGGCACTTCCACGAATTTCAATTCGTTAGTGATTTTGGCATCCTTCAATGGCAATTCCAAGGCTTTGTCTACAAGACACTTCTTTAAGTTAGATACATGGAAGGTGTCATGTACATAGCTCAACTCTTAGGATAGTATTAATTGGTATGCTACCTGTAACACCCGAATTTTTATAAGGCCAAAGTTGAAGGGTGAAAAGTGTAAAATAGTACAAAAGTCAAAAGTGGGTGTATAAAGAGCATGGTCGCCCATGCTCTTCCTGCTGCTGCTTTTCGAAGAAGAAAAGAAAGAAAGCTGGGTTTTGTGTTTTCTCTCGGTCGAATTGTGAAGAAGGAGAAGAATCTTCAAGGTTAGTAGGTTTTTGTGATTTATTTGGTTCGGTTTCTGTGAGGTTTCAACCTTAGAAACTAATTTCTATGTGTTCTTGGTGTTTGGTGTTTGTTTTGGCTTGTTCTAGGTGTTTGAACTCTTGTGCACGCAAGTTGGGAGGAGATTCACTTGTTTGCTGCAATAGGTGAGTTCTAGGACCCCGATTCTCTGTTTTTAAACTTCTTTGGGGCTGAAAATGCATTTAAAATGTTTTACAACCGTCGTGTATGTTGACTGCTTATGTATGTGTATGAATTTCTGTGTTTCATGTGGTTGTAAGCTTGTTCTAAGAGTTTAGCATGATAGATCGATGTTAAGAATGTATGAAAATGAGGTTGTAGAACTGGTTATAGCATAAGTCTCATTTACAGGTCTGATGGTTCATCCGCATTTACACCGTGATGATTGCCTAAGTGTTTTGTTCACCCGCATTCACCTTTGTTCAGCCGCATTTGCCTAAATTCAGCCTAAGTGTTCTTTCGCATTAGTTTTATTCATCCGCATTGCAAGTTAATCATCCGCATTGCAAGTTATTCATCCGCATTGCAAGTTATTCATCCGCATTTGCAAGTGTTCATCCGCATTAGTTTTGTTCATCCGCATTTACAAGTTATTCATCCGCATTGGTTCTGTTCATCCGTATTTCTTTAGGACTTGAGAAATTTTCTGGAATTTTGGAAGATCAGAAATTAGGATTTGACCACGGTTGACTTGATGCTTTTATTTGGTTATCTTATGCATGATGTGGGCTGCCCTTATGTGCCTATTATGATACTATTATGTGGCCTTATGTGGTTTGTTCGTAATTATTAAGTATTATTAATCTAGTGAAAGATTAATATTAACGAAAAGTGGAACTTAAAGAATGAAAGACTTGCAAGTAATAATTTACAGGAGGTGCACGACCATGTTGTCGTTAACTCAACTGTGTACGGTTTAGCTAACCCAAAGGATGTACACAGGGTCAATCTTTAAGATTGAGGGGACCACTATTGTTGCCCCGGAACTGGTGCCAGCATATGTGCACCACGGATGGAGTCTATTTATAGACTTCAAGGCCCAGTACCAGGTTTATGCGCATTTTATGGGGGGTATAGCACTTTGGTCCATATCGACAGTGAAAGATAATAATAATAAGCAAGAAAGAGAATGGTGATAATGTAATGGTTATGACTTGTATGTATGATGTGTGATCACATCCGAAAGAAAGATAAGATATTTTCTCTAAGAAGTATTTTGTATACAAATCTATCAAGATATTTTTATGATTTTAAAACAAGAACTCACTCAGCAAAGCTGACTTTTATGCGTTTTCAGTTGGCAGGTAATATTGCTGAGGATGGCACTTGGGGAGGCTACTCGTCGGGACAAGGCTGACATCCATTCATGAATATAACATTGTTGTTTTGTAATGCAAACTAATGATCTTTTGTAACTGTACCAAACATGTATTACTTAGCAACAGCATTTAAAAATTAATGAATGACTTTTAAATGTTTAAATTCCGCTGCATCGTGATAATGAATTTATGAAATGGATCATGAATAGTGCCGTTAATGTCCAACTGTGAGGTTTTCCGGAAACGGGGCCTTACAAGTTGGTATCAGAGCCAAATCCAAGATGGTCGTGCTGGGAGACGCCGGGCCGCAAAGAACAAGGCAAGAACTGCAGGGACGGCTCCTGCTGAGCCTGAGCTTCATCACTTGGAGGGAGTGGATGAGAGTGCTAATTTAAGGGCCTCAGTGAAAGTGGCAGTGGTGGAGGAGGTTCACCAAGTCATGCAGACGATCCTACCGTCTGTCGTGACTAAAGTGATCCGGGCCGTAAGGAAGGATGAGAGGAAAGAAAGGGAGGAAGAGAAAAGGGCTGCTACTGGGAGAAGGGAGAATAAGGAAAATCATGATGTTGAGGAGGAGATAAATGTCGAAAGGGGAGTCTCCAGTGATGAAGAAGATGTAGAGGTGCGGGAAACCGCGAGGGGATGCAGCTACGGGGCATTCCAACGGTGTAAACCCCCTACTTCTGATGGCAACGGTAACGCTGCTACTGCCCACCGCTGGGTTAGAGAGATGGAGGCAGTGTTGGAAATTAGTGAGTGCAGGGAGAATCAGAAGGTGAAATTTGCCACTCACTCATTTGTCGACTCGGCTCTGTGTTGGTGGGACAATCTTGTCCAAGCCGAAGGCAACAGGGCTGTCAGGAGGATGAGATGGAGTGAACTGAAAAGGTTAGTGATTGAGGAATTCTGTCGTCATCCAGAACTTGACAAGATAGAGAGAGAGTTCCTACAGCTTGAGGCGGGAACCATGACCCACCAGCAATATACCGCCAAGTTTAACGAAATGGCGAGGCTGGTGCCCGATCAAGTTACACCGGCTTCAAGGAAGATCAAGCGGTATATTCAGGGGTTGCCTGCTGACATCCGTAGGCACTTGATCGTTGCCCGACCGAGCACTTTTAGGTCGATGGTGGATTTAGCTGGGAGACTTTATGATGAAAGAGAAGTGGAGGTGGTGGAGGTGAAGAAGACGGGTGGTAATAACATGAGTTGGAACGGGAAGAGATTCGGGCGTGGTGGTTTCAACCCGAACAGTAAGAGGCCGAGGATGGATGATCACCGAGTGGTTACTGCAAGCTCGGGGTTGAGGAGGTGTGATAAGTGTAGGAAGGAACATAGCGGGAATGCTACTTGGGAATGAATGTCTGCTACAAATGTGGCAAGCCCGGTCATATTTCAAAGATGTGTGGAGCCCCATGATGCTTTAACTGTGGTGAAGTCGGCCATATGAACAAGGATTGCAAGAAGCCAAGGGCTGAAAGTTCTGGGTTGAAGAAGAGGTCGGAAGAAGGAGGGCAGAGGGCAAGTGCAAGAGCCTTCACGATGACCCGAGAGGAAGCTCGGGTAGACCCCGACGTCGTGTCAGGTGTGTTCCTAGTAAACCAAACTTATGCCTCAGTATTATTTGATTCTGGTGCTAGTAGGAGTTTCATATCTGATGCTTTCTGTGCTAAATTGCGTGTTAGTAGTAGGAGCATCGATGAACCTTTTGATGTAGAAACTGCTATTGGTAAGTCTACCAGAATCTCTGATATGATTGAGGATTATGGCATAGAGTTAGAAGGCCATAGGTTCTCTGCTAAACTATTTGTGATGCCCCTAGGCAGATTTGATGTAGTTCTGGGGATGGATTGGTTGGCAGCCTATGAGGCAAACATCATGTGTCGGAAGAAGATGATTCAGTTAGTCACACCCGATGGGAGTTCAGTGACAGTTTATGGTGATCGCGTCACTACGGTTCCGAAAGTGATTTCGATGGCAGTGGCAGAGAAGTGTATGAGGCGCGGTTTTTGTGCCTACATGGCATATGTAAAGGATGTGGACGCGTCGATACCACAATTATCAGAAGTGCCAGTGGTACGTGATTTCCTGGATGTGTTTCCCGAAGATCTACCAGGTGTGCCACCGGACCGTGAGATAGAATTTCAGATCAACCTGATATCTGGTGCGCAACCCATTGCCAAGGCACTGTATCGGTTAGCTCTGACCGAGATGAAAGAAATGATGGATCAGCTACAGGAACTGATGGATAAGGGGTTTATTAGACCGAGTATCTCTCCTTGGGGTGCTCCGGTATTATTCGTAAAGAAGAAAGACGGTAGTATGAGAATGTGTATAGACTACCGGGAGTTAAACAAGTTGACAGCAAAGAACAAATACCCCCTACCAAGGATTGATGACCTGTTTGACCAGCTTCAAGGTGCCAGTTGGTTTTCCCGAATAGATCTTCGATCTGGCTATCATCAGCTGAAGGTAAAGGAACAAGATATCCCGAAGACAGCGTTCCGCACGCGTTATGGACATTACAAGTTTCTCGTTATGTCATTCGGTTTAACTAATGCACCAGCTGCCTTTATGGATTTGATGAACCGAGTATGTCGGCCGATGTTAGATAAATCAGTGATTGTGTTTATTGACGATATTCTGATTTATTCAAAGAGCAAAGAAGAACATGCCAGCCACCTACGTGAAGTGTTGGAGACACTTAGAAAGGAGAAGTTGTATGCTAAATTCTCTAAGTGTACTTTTTGGCTGCGAGAAGTTCAATTTCTGGGTCATGTGGTGAATACCGAAGGAATTATGGTGGACCTGGCAAAGGTTGAGGCGGTAATGCAATGGAAGTCTCTAAAGATGCCATCCGAGATTCGCAGTTTCTTGGGTTTGGCGGGTTACTACCGAAGGTTTATCCAAGACTTTTCTAAGATAGCCTCACCTTTGACTAAGTTGACATGCAAGGATGTGAAGTTTGTGTGGGGACGAGAACAGGAGGATGCTTTTGAGGAGTTAAAGGCAAGATTAACTCAAGCTTCTGTTTTGACATTTCCCGAAGGAAGTGAAGACTTAGTGGTGTATTCAGATGCATCTTATTCGGGACTGGGTTGCATGCTAATGTAACATGGACGAGTGATAGCTTACGCGTCCTGATAGTTAAAGATCCACCAAGTTAATTACCCCACTCATGATTTAGAATTGGCTGCGGTGGTCTTTGCGTTGAAGATCTGGAGGCACTATTTATACGGGACCAAGTGCACAATCTTCACGGATCACAAGAGCTTAAAATATTTTTTCGAGCAGAAAGATCTCAACATGAGGCAAAGGAGGTGGTTAGAGCTGATTAAGGATTATGATTGTGAGATCCATTACCACCCGGGCAAGGCCAACGTAGTGGCCGACACCCTTAGCCGGAAGGAGAGACCCGAGCCAATTCGGGTGAACGCGTATCGGTTGGTGATGACCTCAGATGTGATGACGGAAGTTAAAGAGTTTCAAAGTGAGGCGTTAAAAGAAGATCACCTCAACTCCGAACGAATGAGAGGTCTAGTTGCAGAATTGGGGGAGAATACCCACGGTGTTAAAACCCGCTTTGGGCGAATGTGGATTCCTCGATATGGGAATCTACGTGGGCGAATTATGGACGAAGCTCATAAAACTCGATACTCCATACATCCCGGTGCTACCAAGATGTATCAAGACATGAAGAAAGACTACTGGTGGCCGGGTATGAAACGTGACGTGGCAGAGTATGTGAGTAAGTGCCTTACTTGCTTGCAAGTGAAGGCAAAGCATCAAAAGCCATACGGGAAGATTCAACCGTTGGATATACCTGAGTGGAAGTGGGAGCACATCACCATGGATATCATCACGAAGCTACCCCGTTCGGCGAGGGGGTATGATACCATATGGGTAATAGTTGATCGTCTAACAAAGAGTGCTCACTTCCTACCGATCCATGAGACGTATTCCTCTGAGAGACTGGCGGACCTGTTCATCAAAGAGATTGTAGCTTGCCATGGTGTGCCGGTGTCTATTGTGTCAGATCGTGACACCCGATTCACATCGAAGTTTTGGAAGAGATTCCATGATGCCATGGGGACGAGACTACACATTAGCACGGCTTACCATCCTCAGACAGATGGTCAGTCTGAGCGGGCCATTCAGACGCTCGAAGATATGCTCCGGGCATGTGTGATCGACTTTGGAGGGAGTTGGGATGATCACCTACCATTGGCTGAGTTCTCGTACAACAACAGTTATCATGCCAGCATTGGTATGCCACCATACGAGATGTTGTACGGTAGGAGGTGTAGAACACTCGTGTGTTGGTTAGACATTAGGCAGAAAGAATTGGGAAGCATCGAGGTGATTGAGGCTACGACTGAGAAGCTGGAAAAGATCAAAGCCTTTATGAAGGCGGCGAAGGATAGACAAAAGTCGTATGCCGATAAGAGGCGTAGACCCATCGTGTTCAACGTGGGTGATAAAGTTATGTTAAAGGTGTCGCCTTGGAAAGGGATTATCCGATTCCGGAAGAGGGGCAAGTTGAGTCCAAGATACATAGGGCCTTTCCGAATCGTTGCACGAGTAGGAGAGGTGGCCTATCGTCTAGAATTGCCCGATGAGTTGAGTGGGATTCACCCGACGTTTCATGTATCTCATCTGAGAAAATGCTTAGCCGATGAAGATATGATTGTGCCACTGGAGGATATCGAAGTGGATGAAAGACTCAACTATATGGAGCAACCAGTGGCCATCATAGACAGGAAGGAGAAAAGATTGAGAAATAAAGTGGTTCCGCTTGTACGTGTGCAGTGGAAACACCGAAAGGGTTTTGAGTCTACGTGGGAGACTAAAGAAGAAATGAGGTAGCACTACCCTCAGTTATTTGAAGAATGACAGGTTTCGGGGACGAAACCTCTTTAAGGGGGGTAGACTTGTAACACCCGAATTTTTATAAGGCCAAAGTTGAAGGGTGAAAAGTGTAAAATAGTACAAAAGTCAAAAGTGGGTGTATAAAGAGCATGGTCGCCCATGGTCTTCCTACTTCTGTTTTCCGAAGAAGAAAAGAAAGAAAGCTGGGTTTTGTGTTTTCTCTCGGTCGAATTGTGAAGAAGGAGAAAAATCTTCAAGGTTAGTAGTTTTTGTGATTTATTTGGTTCGGTTTCTGTGAGGTTTCAACCTTAGAAACTGATTTCTATGTGTTCTTGGTGTTTGGTGTTTGTTTTGGCTTATTCTAGGTGTTTGAACTCTTGTGCACGCAAGTTGGGAGGAGATTCACTTGTTTGCTGCAATAGGTGAGTTCTAGGACCCCAATTCTCTGTTTTTAAACTTCTTTGGGGCTGAAAATGCATTTAAAATGTTTTACAACCATCGTGTATGTTGACTGCTTATGTATGTGTATGAATTTCTGTGTTTTATGTGGTTGTAAGCTTGTTCTAAGAGTTTAGCATGATAGATCGATGTTAAGAATGTATGAAAATGAGGTTTTAGAACTAGTTATAGCATAAGTCTCATTTACAGGTCTGATGGTTCATCCGCATTTACACCGTGTTAATTGCCTAAGTGTTTTGTTCACCCGCATTCACCTTTGTTCAGCCGCATTTGCCTAAATTCAGCCTAAGTGTTCTTCCGCATTAGTTTTATTCATCCACATTGCAAGTTAATCATCCGCATTGCAAGTTATTCATCCGCATTACAAGTTATTCATCCGCATTTGCAAGTGTTCATCCGCATTAGTTTTGTTCATCCGCATTAGTTTTGGAAGATCAGAAATTAGGATTTGAACACGGTTGACTTGATGCTTTTATTTGGTTATCTTATGCATGATGTGGGCTGCCCTTATGTGCCTATTATGATACTATTATATGGCCTTATGTGGTTTGTTCGTAATTATGAAGTATTATTAATCTAGTGAAAGATTAATATAACGAAAAGTGGAACTTAAAGAATGAAAGACTTGCAAGTAAAAATTTACAGGAGGTGCATGACCATGTTGTCGTTAGCTCAACTGCGTACGGTTTAGCTAACCCAAAGGATGTACACAGGGTCAATCTTTAAGATTGTGGGGACCACTGTTGTTGCCCCGGTACTGGTGCCAGCATATGTGCACCACGGATGGAGTCTATTTATAGACTTCAAGGCCCAGTACCAGGTTTATGCGCATTTTATGGGGGGTATAGCACTTTGGTCCATATCGATAGTGAAAGATAATAATAATAAGCAAGAAAGAGAATGGTGATAATGTAATGGTTATGATTTGTATGTATGATGTGTGATCACATCCGAAAGAAAGATAAGATATTTTCTCTAAGAAGTATTTTGTATACAAATCTATCAAGATATTTTTATGATTTTAAAACTAGAACTCACTCAGCAAAGCTGACTTTTATGTGTTTTCAGTTGGCAGGTAATATTGCTGAGGATGGCACTCGGGGAGGCTACTCGTCGGGACAAGGCTGACATCCATTCATGAATATAACATTGTTGTTTTGTAATGCAAACTAATGATCTTTTGTAACTGTACCAAACATGTATTACTTAGCAACAGCGTTTACAAATTAATGAATGGCTTTTAAATGTTTAAATTCCGCTGCATCGTGATAATGAATTTATGAAATGGATCATGAATAGTGCTGTGAATGTCCAACTGTGAGGTCTCCGGAAACGGGGCCTTACACTACCGGGCCAATTCATGATAAAATTTCGAATGGTCCAATGTATCTTGAGCTTAGCTTGCCTTTCTTGCCAAATCTAACTGTGCCCTTCCATGGTGCGACTTTTAGCATCACCCTATCACCAACTTGAAATTCCAGGGGCTTTCGTCGTCTGTCCGCGTATTTCTTTTAACGGTCTCTGGCTGCTCTCAGTCGTTCCTTAATCTTGAATACCTTATCTGTGGTTTCCATTACGATATCGAGTCCCATTAGTTGGCTATCACCAATCTCATTCCAGCTTGATGGTGATCGGCACTTTCTACCATATAACGCTTCATACGGGGCTGCGTTTATACTTGCGTGGTAACTATTATTGTAGGAGAATTCCACGAGAGGAAGGTGGTTATTCCAACTTCCACCGAAGTCGATCACGCAAGCTCTTAACATGTCCTCCAGGGTCTGAATGGTTCTTTCACTTTGCCCATCTGTTTGAGGGTGGTATGCAGTGCTTAAGTCAAGACCTGTCCCCAAAGCCTGTTGAAGAGACTTCCAGAATCTTGAAGTGAAGCGACTATCACGGTCTGAGATAATCGATAGTGGCACTCCATGTCTTGTTACTATTTCATCGATGTATAGTTGCGCTAGCTTCGGTAAGCCGTAATATTCTCGAATAGGTAGGAAGTGAGCTGATTTGGTAAGCCTATCCACTATTACCCAAATAGCATCATGCCCTCGAAAGGTTCTTGGTAACTTTGTAACAAAATCCATTGTAATGTTATCCCATTTCCATTCAGGGATTTTGGGCTGTTGTAAGGTTCCTGATGGTTTTTGGTTTTTGGCTTTTACCATTGCACACGTCAGATATTTCCCCACATAGGTGGCAATGGATTTCTTTAACCCGGGCCACCAGAAGAGAGTCTTTAAGTCTTGATACATCTTGTCACTTCCCGGATGAACCGTATATCTGGATTTGTGGGCTTCATCTAGGACTATCTCTCTAATTAATGATTATGATACAAGTAGGAGCAGGTTCTAATATTAGCCACAACATATAGTAGCATCGCATAATAGTACACAAATAACTTTTAGTTCGAACATAGCATGTTTCATCCCAAAATAGTAGTAAAAAGGGGAACACTAAAACTCACCTTAGAATCAAATAAAAGTCCCTCAAGTACCAACAAGTCCATGTCCTAACACCCTATTATCATGACACAAGTAGTAAGATATATGTTCTTAGACTATTGAAAGTGTAACTAAGTGCATTTGATGGTCATAAAATCATGTGGCTTCGATTCTTAGAAGTTTGAGTCAAAAAGTTTCATTTTTAGGAAAGTTGGGGTCTTGGCATGTGAATGACAAGTTTATGATTCTCATACATTTGTTTACATAATAATAATAAGTTTAATAATAGTTTCTGGCCATATTGTTACTAAAATTTAGTCATATTTACATAATTTACACTTTGGTCCCTCAAGTTTCAAAATTTACAATTTTCACCCCCAAAGTTGCATTCTTTCCATTTCTTGACCCAATATGGCCTTTATTAGTTCCTAGGGGTTTTTACATTACATTTAGGCCTGCTTTTAAAAGAATCTTTGGGGTCCTTCGAGTAAAAGCCTTGTTTTTAAGATCTAACCGGTTAAAATCCGTTTTTACCCGAACCGACATTTTAATCCACTTCCTTTCAATTTCCCACTGAAATATCACCTTGAGGCCTTCTAACTTACTGAAATATCATGGATTTATAGGCCTTAGGCTTGTCAAACTATTTTTTTTGTAATTTATCCAAAAATCTCTCGGTTTAGGCTTATGTTTGTTAAATAAATTCATAAAATCACGTATTAACCCAAAAATTCACCAAATTCGGTTTTTTTACACTAAAATACATATTTTAGGGCCTAGAATTTATAGAACTTTCAATCTTTTAAGTTTGACCTTTTTTAAGAATTTTACCACCTTTTCGGGTCACTAAATAGGGTCTTTGAGTCCATTATACCATACCAATATACCCATTTCTATAATATTATAAGTTTAACATCATAAAACTACTGGAAAATAAGTTAACCTCATGGATTTTACAATATTAATTAACAAGGTTATGATTAAGGTGTTTCTACACCATTTACACGTGTAAACTTAATAGTTCGAGTTCAAACATCCTTAAATCTTTCTGTAACATTAAGTCCAGATTATTATAATGTTCACAAGACATTTTTAAGCAGGTTTTAAGCATAGAATGGGGGTTGATCAAGGACAAGTGGTTAAATGGGTGCTAAAAACACATGAAAAGAGGGTTTTCGGGTTCAATCATGTGCACCAACACATGATATGAGAGCATTTAGAAGAATGTACCTTTTGTGAAGTTGTGAGTCTCACAAAGATAGTGATATGGCTGCAAGATTCTGGTTTGAAACAAGAAAAGTGAGACTTATGGAAGGAAAATAGAGAAAACTCAAGAAATAGTTTTTGTTCGGGTACAAAAATGCTTACACACTAGATGTTCCATGTTTTGAGATGATTTAGAGAGTATGAAGGTTGTTGGTTCGAGAGCTTGAGCTGAAACTTCGTGTTCTTGCAAGAATCTCGCTTGATAGCACACTTTAACTCCTCCTATGACCGGGTTTAGCTCCTATTCAGTGATGTTCTTGAAGAAGCCTTCGAACACTTGCTGGAGATGGTGAAGAAATTGTAGAAGGCAGGAGAGGGAGAGAGAGTTTTCGAGAAAGAGAGAAAATGAGATAAAGAGAGTGTTCGATTAAGAAAAGAAAGAAAGAAAATATTAGGGTGGAGTGTGTAAACGGGTTTGGGGGAATTCGAGGGAGAGTGTGGTTGGTGAGTGGGGGCGGCCGAATGCATGGTGACAATCCCATGCATTGGGTGATTTGGTGGTGCTCAGATCGGTCAAATAGTCTTCTTGGAACTTTTTGAAAAATTTTAGAATGTTAAGTGTTTGGGAGTTTGAAAAATTTTGAGACCAAACAGTGCCAATGCTGCTGTACAGTACACATGCGCCCACTGCCAATGCGCCTGAATAGTGCTAATGCACCCACAGCCAATGCGCCCGCATAGTGCTCATGCGCTTAAGCAGTGTTAATGTGCCCACTGCCAAAATGCAGTGGTAATTTGCCTAAGCAGTGGTAATGCACCCACTGCCAAATGCGCCCGCACAGTTCTAATGCCCCTAAGAAAAAAATACATGCAGAAGACTTGGATTTAATTTTTGTAATATTATCAGGTTCTAGCCTCGGGAATAAGTTTCTAGACTAAGGCAAGTCCTTATGGAATCATCTAAGGAAATTAAACACACAAATAATATATCACAGAAGAAAGAAGATGCATAATAAATAAAATAATGAAAATGAAACAATGCCAGATTAAATTTAAGTTTTTGAAGTCGGACCTAGGAGTCAGTTGTTACAAACAGCATCTCCAACTCTCTATTTTAGAGTGCTTCAGAAGATGTAGGAGAAGGAATCCTAGCTCGGTGTCTTTCACAAACTTGAGGAATAGGTTCTCTGGTCAGGTACTTTGCTCAGCTGATGATCGGCCATCATTTGAATTAAAAATCTATAACACAATCACAACCACAATCTCACAACTTCGTATCAGATCATTTCAGATAACAAATAAACCTGTGTTTATCTGTGTGTGCAATTTCTCGTGAAATGGATGTGAAAATAATAACATTTTAATAGCATAATATGGAAGACTTGAAAAATAATTTGAAATGAATATTTTATTTTATTGTGTTTTATCATGTTACACCAAGAACTAATTTGATCATGAGATCACATCCTCAAGATATACGAAAGCACAAAGATGTATTTAAACATCGACAAGTTAGTGAGATCACACTGATACAGAGTCTGGTCATAATTTTTAAGTTTTTGAAAGCCAAAACAGTTCAAAAATGATTGTTTGTATATTTGTCCAATTTAAACCCATGCCTTATTCTTTTCAACGAGTGACCTGCAACTGATTTTATCATGTTTTAGATTCAATTAGAAAAGCTCAGGTGATATGGTTCCCATAGACATCCGGCAAAGAACTTATCCCATCATTAGGGCTTATTGAGTAATATGATTAACTCTGCTTGAATTTCTTTTGAATTTTCAACAATGATCTTAATTTAAGAATCACTGTGCCTTTATTTGGGGAATAGATGATGAGAGCTCCAGGTCTATACTTACGTATAATAGAGAAGATGATCATCTAAGCGTACTGATGAGAGCTTCAGGTCTATACTCACGTATAACAGAGAAGATCATCGCTCTAGGTCAATGCTTCCGTATAGCAGAGGAGATAGCACGAAATATACATCTGAAGAGCTAACGAGAAGCTACATTCAGGACTTGGGGATAGGGAGATTTTGGGAATGGAAGGGGTCAAGGCAGAAGTCAGATACTCTCAACCCGTTTTTGATGAGAGTTGTAACTTTATGCAGGCCGAGATGTCATGGAAATGATCCTTATCACCATGTTTTAAAGCTTTAGTTAGGCTACAGAATCACTGTTTACTTTGTTTTCGGGCTGAGCCTACCATGCATATCATATAATGAAACTGTGTTTTTAGATTTTATAATTTTAAGTGATACAGACATCTACATCAGTTACTATCATTTCTCACAAAGTACAAGTCATGCAAATAAGCATACCAAGAAGACATTCTATCATTTCTCAGTCATCCCAAATCAAGTTCTTAGTTCCTATTTTAATTATACTAGCAAAGAAAGTCTTCCAAATTATACTAGCAAAAAGATGAGAAATGAAGTACCAAGAAAAATGCAGTGATTGTGAAATGTGAACTGCAATAGTGCAGATAAGAATCCAAAATGTGGATAAGATACCAAAACCATAACCAGTTTGTTCCACCTCAAATTTAAATAAGAAACATTCTCTGTCGGTAAACCGGATTACTAGCAGTCCTCCTGAACTGTTCCTACACTCATAAACAGATTAATTAGAGAGGGGGACCTAGGCCATCATGGTCCTGGGAGTTCCTTTTTCATCAGTGTATGTAACCTGTTTAAGCACACACCCTTTTGAAAAATCATTTATTTCTTTATCCTTTTCATTTTGTTTTACTTTCCAAATTTGTTTCTGTTCAATTACTTTTGATTTGAAAGAATTGAATTTGGAAATCATTTTCTTTTTAAGACCCGAAGGAAGATATTTTAATTTTGAAACATTGGTCTTTTTCATCTTTGAATCATGTGAGACCGGCTTCACATGAGAAGGTTTGGATAGATTGTTCTTTTTGAACCATTTATTACTTTTTACTTTTTGAACCAGAGAAGCAACCCATGCCCTAAGCTTGTCTTTGAACTTGAGGGCACTTCTTTAGCACATGACCTTCTTTTTCACATCTAAAGCAAGCCTTGAAATGCTTTTGGATATAAGGAAATTGAGCCTTTTGAGCCTTTGTCAATGTGGATTTCGAACTGGGCTGTGATTTGATTTGTGATGTTCCGGGAGCTGAGATCTGAACATTCTTCTTAGAACCTTTTTGTATGATTGGTGACTTGTTAGACTTGGAAGCAGATTTGTGAAGATCATGATGGATAGCAGATGAAGATGGTGAGTGCTTCTGCTGAGCTTTGGAGGAACTGCTGATTTGCTTAGCAGTTAGAGATGAGATCCGTATAGGTCTTGATTCGACTTTTGGAAGCATTTGACACTTGATAACTTCAGGTGACTTGATGATCTCTGATTCATCATCAGAGCTTGTCCAGTCTTGTATACACAAGTCAGCTTCCAATGGATCTTGATTGATGACTCTTGTTGTGTCGGTTTGTGTTGTTGAGTTCTGATTGCTTGACGATTCCACAGCTGTTCCTTCTTTGACAAACTTGACAGGAACAAATAAAGGGATGTTACCTGTCTTGAGTTTGTTAAAGAAGTTACGGGAAACAACTGATACTATTTTTGAAGCATCAGAGGTGGAATTATCATTTTGCAGATCAGATCCTTGCTTGATGAGCCCCAAACCTGCAGGAAAATCATATTCATCTCGAACCTCTTTGTGATTAACACTGTTTAAACTAGCATATAAACTATTTGTATCTGCAGTTTCAATTAAATCATTAGATAGGGTTGAGGCATAGGAGAGTAACAATAAGTTCTAGGAGGAGGATAAACATATGAAGTTTCACCACATCCCACACCCATTTTGATTCTAGCTCCCCTTTGCTTAGAGAATAGTTCTTCCTGTTTCATCCCTGATATTGTCCATTTATCAAGTCTAGTTTTAAGCTTGCTAGTCTCAAATTCTGCTAATATGACTCGTTCGCTCAAAACATTAATCTCGACATTCTTTTTTAAAAGATTTCTTTTTAAAAGATCATTTTCTTTTAAAGCTTCTCTTAGTTTAATAAAATATTTGGACTCATTGATTTTAAGTTTTTTTTATTCGTTTTAATTCTTTTTCATTTTCTAACAATAATCTGTTAACTTTATAAACCCCGAATAAACGAATTTTGCAGGGAGGAGAACACATGTCTTGAACAACCTCATAAGGAAGCCCTATAACTATCTTTTTAGCAGCTAGGGCTTTTTCACATTGACAGACAGGAGTGTTCTTTTTGTATTCTTCCTCCTCAACAGCTCTCTTCTTAGCTTCTACAGCTTCAACTTCCTCTTGCTTTCCTTCATCCTGAACTTTACACCGACTTGCACAATCACCAACATCACCAACACTCTCACCTTGAGTGTCACACCTGAATTCTTTGAAAGGATCAAAATCTTCAACAGAATCCTCATCACTGTTTACTACCTCAGCCATCAATGCATGGTTGACTTCTTCTTTAGTTTCTTTGATCTCGACTCTTGAAGATACACCACCATACAAGGATTCATAATACTCTCCTCTTTTCATATCCAAATCAAATGACTTCAGCTTGTTGATAACTTCCATGAATTTGTAGTCAGCAAAATTTCTTTCCTGCTTTAACAATCTAACTTGTGGACTCCACTGTGGAGGAAGAGAGTCCAAAAGTTTTATGACTTGTTCATGGTTACCCAGCTGGTCATCATACTTCTTAAGATTGCTTGCCACCATCATAAATCCATCAACAAAATTAGATATCTTTTCATCTTTCATGGTAGCAAAAGAATCAAACTGACTTTGTGCTAATATTAGATTATCAGATTTATGGAAATTAGCTACATCTGAAGAAGACATTTTAGAAATGATAAGAGGCTAAATTCGCTGAAATTTCACTAAATTTGCTGACAAATTCGCTGAATTTTCACTAATTTCGCTGGCAAGTTCGTTGGTAATTTCGCTAGTAGTTTCGCTAATAGTTTCGCCAGTAATTTCGACAGTAGTTTCACCCAGCAGTGGCACGCTGATGCTAGTTTCGTAGTTGAACTTTTGTTCAGAGAACAATTTGGCAGCAATTTCGCTAGGATTGGCACACAAACACTATGAACTTTCGTTCAACACATGTACTTTTACTGGAACAAGGAAACCAGATCCAAAAACCAAGAACAACTTAGTTTCGCTGAAGGAACCCTAGTTTCGCCTATGTAGTTTTGCTGGAAGATGCTGAAATTTCGCTGGACAAGCTGTAAATTCGCTCGACGTATCTGGACAGCCTTTTTCAGCATGAAATCAGCTCAAACTCATCCAAATCTCAATGGATTTGAGATCTGATGATTCCTATAGCTTCCCACACCAAAATCGAGCAATCCTCAATCAATTTCCATATCCAAAATAATCAGATCAGATCGAAAATGAATGGAACAGTGACTTAGAACTTCAACCAAACAAAAACTCAAGTCATCAAGAGCACAATGGCTCTGATACCAAATTGTAGGTCCTTCTGATCGATATAACGGTGCACTTGATTGATAAACACAAACAAATCCCACTGATAACATAGATATCAATGATATTTGTGTACAAAATAGATCAAACACTATAAAATAAGGATGATCAAGATGAACACCTCAAGAACATTTAATAAAACCCTTGTTTGATCTATATTGATTTGCATAAGATATTGTTTACATGGAAACTCTCAAATCTAGCTCTTACAAGCTTAACAACACTCTAATAACTCTAGGTATATATAGTCTAATGACAATTAGACTTAATGACATTTAGCCCCCTAGACTATGATTAAAACATGACAATTATGAAATTACAATTAAGACACAAACTCGACAAATAAAGATTAAATATATATTTAGCCCTCTAGCTACATAGTGTTCGTGCGCCTGCATAGTGCTCATGCGCCTAGATGCCTTTGAAAATTTATTGAAATTTTAGGAAATAGAAATTTTAAGACTAAGCCCTAGGATGTTTTGATGGTTATGTTTGTTGGTATTTTTCATGTTTGTGGTATGTTGTTGTGTTCCATATTTCGTATTATTATGTGACTTTACGTGGTGTGTTTATGCTCTTATGTAAAGTATTATCATAAAAGAGGCGAAAGATTAATGAAAATGAAAAGTGGAACATAACGAATGAATGAAAGTCTTGCAAGCAAATGAAATGAGGTTCACAGCCATGGGTTGTCAGCTCAACTGCATGCGGTTTAGCTAACCCAAAGGATGCACACAGGGTCAATCGTAGAGATTGATGGGACTCTTGTTGCTTGCCCCAAGTACCGGAGTCAGCTTTGTGCATAATGTTCGGGGTCTATTTATAGGTCCAAGGCCCAGTACCAGCTTGGTGCACAATGTTCGGGGTATTGCACATCAGTTCGGTAAAAAGGGAAAGATAATGATGAATTAATGAGAAGAATGATGAAAGACAATAATGAATATTATCTTGTTGTATGTATGATGCGTGAACACGTACAGAAGTAATGGATTCTATGAAAAAGAAGTATTTTAAGAAAATGATATTTTTATATATAAACAAGAGACTTAAATTTTAAAACTAGAACTCACTCAGCAATGCTGACTTTTATGCATTTTCAGTTGGTAGGTAACTTGTTACTGGGGATGGCACGCGGGTGAGGCTACATGGCGGGCAAAGACTGGCATCCATTCGTGCATGATGATATTGTTGTTTTGTAATACAACTGAATGATTCTTTTTGTAACTTTTAAAACTACAATGATGTATTATTTGGCAACATCAAATAGTAATGCATGAATGGTTTTTGATACATTAATCTGCTGTGATGTTTTTATGAAATGTATTTATTTTATATGAAAAATCCTATTATTGTCCAACTGTGAGGTCTTCGGGAACGGGGCCTTACAAGTTGGTATCAGAGCCAAAGTTTAAGAGAAATGGGTAAAGTATTTTAAAAGAACCTAAACTTAAACAGAGAATGGGACCGAATGGAGGGATGCCAGCCCGAGTAGCTACGTGCCATCAGGTAATTTGTTTTCTTACATGTTAACCGATATTATGTGCGTGTACTATCTGATTTATGTGCTCTTAGTAGATTTGGATACTGATGTAGTCAGGATAGGTAATGCTTGGGGGATGAAGAGTAAAGTAAGTGGCTAATCACAACTGGCCACTGTAATTAGGGACTTACTATACTTGACATCAACTGAGCTATTACCTTGAATGACCATTTTGGTGTTTGAATCTTATAGTGTTTAGAAGATGGCTGGTGGTAGATCGTCGAAAGCTTCTCGAGGAGGAGTACGGGGTGGCCGTGGTGCTGGACCACGTGTCACGAGGAACAAGACTAAGACTGTTGAGCCTAAGCTTTATCACCAGGAGGGTAGTGATGAGAGTGCCAACTTGAGAGCCTCAGTAAAGGAGGCAGTTATGGAGGAAGTACATCAGGTCATGCAGATGATCCTGCCATCTATGGTGACCGAGGTCATTCGTGCGGTGAGAGAAGATGAAAAGAAGGAGAAGGAGGAAGAGAGAAAGAAAACTGCTGGGAGAAGGAGGGATGATATAGATCATCATGAAGGGGAACAACTAGACACTGAGATGGTTGTCTCCAGCGATGAGGAGGAAGCGTGCAGGAGACCGCCAAGGAGTGTAGTTACGGGGCATTCCAGAGATGCAAGCCCCCAACTTTTGATGGAAATGGTAACACTGTTGTTGCTCATCGTTGGGTGAGAGAGATGGAGGCTGTGTTGGAGATCAGTGAATGCAGGGAGGATCAGAAGGTAAAGTTTTCTACCCGTTCATTTGTGGACTCGGCTTTATGTTGGTGGGATAATATTGTCCAGGCCGAGGGTAGCAGGGTTATTGGGAGGATGAGGTGGAGAGAACTGAAGAAGATGGTAATCGAGGAGTTCTGTCCTCATAGAGAACTTGACAAGATAGAGAGGGACTTCTTGCAGTTAGAGGCAGGAACGATGACACACCAGCAATACACGACTAAGTTTAACGAGATAGCGAGGTTGGTGCCAGACCAGGTGACGCCGGTGTCGAGAAAGATCTAGAGGTACATACAGGGTTTACCGGCAGATATCCGCAGGCACATGATCGCCGCCCGGCCGAGTACGTTTAGGTCGGTGGTTGATCTGGCAGGGAGGCTATATGATGAGAAAGAAGAAGTGGCAATGGTGGAGGTGAGTAAGAAGAGTGATGGTGACAGGAACTAGGACAGGAAATGATTTGGTCGTGGTGGTTTCACCCCGAACAACAAGAAGGCAAGGGTGGATGACCGGAGGGTAGTGTCGGCAGGCACGGGGATGAAGAAGTGTGGCAAGTGCGGGAAGGAGCATACAGGAAAATGCAAGTGGGGACTGAACGTTTGCTTCAAATGTGGGAAGCCTGGTCATGTGGCAAGGGATCTAAGGCGATGAGGAGCTAAAACTACGGTGAAGAAGGTCATATGAGCAGGGATTGCAAGAAGCCGAGGGCTAAAAGTTCTGGGGAAAAGAGGGGCACCGAGAATGATGGGCAGAGAGCAAAAGCCAGAGCGTTCACGATGACCCGAGAGGAGGCTAGGGAGGATCCCGATGTCGTATCAAGTACTTTCCTAGTAAACTAAACTTGTGCCTCTGTGTTATTTGATTCTGGTGCTAGTAGGAGTTTCATTTTTGCTGCTTTCTGTACTAAGTTGCCCGTTAGTAGAAGAAGTATTTATGAGCCCTTCGATGTAGAAACTGCCATTGGTAAGTCTACTAGGATTTCTGACTTGATAGAGGATTGCAACATAGAACTGGAAGGTCATAGGTTCCCTGTTAAACTATTTGTGATGCCCCTAGGCGGATTTGATGTAGTTCTAGGGATGGATTGGTTAGCAGCTTATGAGGCAAATATTGTGTGTCGCAAGAAGATGATTCAACTGACAGCGCCTAATGGGAGTTTGGTAACGTTCTACGGTGACCGAGTTACTACGAGTCCAAAAGTGATTTCGATGGTGGTGGTAGAGAAGTGCATGAAACGTGGATGTAGTGCCTACCTGGCTTACGTGAATGATGTGGATGCGTCAGTACCACAATTGGCAGACGTACCAGTTGTATGTGACTTTCCAGACGTGTTCCCAGAAGATTTACCAGGTGTGCCACCGGACCACGAGATCGAATTCCAGATCGATTTGATACCAGGTGCTCAACCTCTTGCCAAAGCACCGTATCGACTGGCTCCGTCAGAAATGAAGGAACTGATGGTTCAGTTACAAGAGTTGATGGACAAGGGTTTCATCCGACCGAGTATCTCTCCCTAGGGTGCTCCGGTCTTATTTGTAAAGAAGAAGGACGGTAGTATGAGGATGTGCATTGACTACCGTGAGTTGAACAAGTTGACGGTGAAGAATAGATATCCGCTACCGAGAATAGATGACTTGTTTGATCAGCTCCAAGGTGCCAGTTGGTTCTCGAGAATAGATCTCTGTTCTGGCTACCATCAATTGAAGGTGAAGGAGCAGGATATCCCCAAAATAGCTTTTCGCACCCGTTATGGACACTACAAGTTTCTCGTTATGTCCTTTGGTCTAACTAATGCGCCAGCTACTTTCTTGGATTTGATGAATCGGGTGTGTCAACCGATGTTGGATAAATCAGTGATTGTGTTTATTGATGATATTCTGATTTATTTGAAGAGCAAAGAAGAACATGCCGGTCACATTCGTGCAGTATTGGAGACACTTAGAAGAGAGAAGCTATACGCTAAATTCTCCAAGTGTGCTTTCTGGTTGAGTGAAGTTCAATTTTTAGGTCACGTGGTAAATTCCAAAGGAATCATGGTATACCCGGCAAAGGTTGAGGCGGTGATGTAATGGAAGTCTCCAAAGACTCCATCCAAGATCCGTAGTTTCTTAGGTTTGGCAGGCTACTACAGGAGGTTCATCCAAGACTTTTCAAAGATAGCCTCACCATTGACCAAGTTGACCCGCAAAGACGTGAAGTTTGTATGGGGGCTAGAACAGGAGAACGCTTTTGAGGAGTTAAAGACAAGGTTGACTCAAGCTCCTGTCTTAACGTTACCCAAAGGGAATGAAGACTTGGTGTCTACTCAGACGCTTCTTATTCGGGATTGGGTTGCATGCTAATACAGAGGGGAAGAGTAATAGCCTATGCGTCCCGACAGTTGAAAATCCACGAGGCTAATTACCCTACTCATGACTTGGAGCTAGCGGTCGTGGTCTTTGCTTTGAAGATTTGGAGGCACTACTTGTAAGGGACGAAGTGCACTATCTTCACAGACCATAGGATCTTGAAATACTTCTTTGAGCAAAAGTCCTCAATATGATTGTGAGATCCATTGTCATCCGGGCAAGGCTACCGTGGTGGCAGATGCCCTTAGCCGGAAGGAGCGGCCCGAGCCAATCCGGGTGAAAGCTTACCAGTTGGTGATGACCTCCGATGTGATGACACAGGTCAAGGGGTTCCAAGATGAAGCGTTGAAAGAAGATTGCCTTAACTCTGAAAGGATGAGAGGTCTAGTCACGGAGTTAGGTGAAAACTCTCTTGGAGTTAGAACTCACTTTGGGCGGATATAGATTCGCCGTTATGGAGATCTACGGGGGCGAATCATGGATGAAGCTCATAAGACTCGATGCTCCATTCATCCCGGTGCTACCAAGATGTATCATGCTATGAAGAAAGATTACTGGTGGCCGGGTATGTAACGTGATGTAGCGGAGTATGTGAGTAAGTGCCTTACTTGCTTGCAAGTGAAGGCGGAGTATCAGAAGCCATATGGAAAGATCCAACCTTTGGATGTACCTGAATGGAAATGGGAGCACATCACCATGGACTTCATCATGAAGTTACCGTGTACGACAAGGGGGTACGATGCCATATGGGTGATAGTTGACCGCTTAACAAAGAGTGCTCACTTTCTACCGATCCACTAGAAATATTCATCTGAGGGGTTGGCAGATCTGTTCATCAAGTAGATTGTGACCCGTCATGGTGACCAGTGTCTATCGTTTCGGACCGTGACACTCGGTTTACATCTAAGTTTTGGAAGAGATTCCATGATGCAATGGGTACGAGGTTGCATATCAGTACGGCCTACCATCCTCAGACAGTTGGTCAGTCAGAGAGGACTATATAGACGCTTGAGGATATGCTCCGAGCCTGCGTCATTGATTTTGGAGGAAGCTGGGATGAACACTTACCGTTAGCTGAATTCTCATACAACAATAGTTATCATGCCAGCATTGGTATGCCACCATATGAGATGCTATACGGTAGAAGGTGTAGGACGACCGTATGTTGGGGTGACATTGGACAGAAGGAGCTGGGGAGCGTGGAAGTGATCGAGGCTACGACTGAAAAGCTAGAAAAGATCAAGGCCTTTATGAAGGCGGCAAAAGATAGGCAAAAGTCATATGCTGATAAGAGGCGTAGACCAATTGAATTCAAGGTGGGTGATAAAGTTATGCTGAAGGTTTCACCTTGGAAGGGGTTCATTCGGTTCAGAAAGCGGGGTAAGCTGAGCCCGAGGTATATAGAACCTTTCCGAATCATTGCTTGAGTGGGAAAGGTGGCCTATAGGTTGGAGCTACCCGATGAGTTAAGTGGGATTCATCCAACCTTCCATGTATCTCATCAGAGAAAATGCCTACCTGATGAGGATATGATTGTACCAGTGGAAGACATTGAAGTGGATGAACGACTCAATTATATAGAGCAATCAGTGGCAATCATTGACCAAAAGGAGAGGAGATTACGGAATAAAGTGGTTCCACTGGTGCGAGTACAGTGGAGGCATAGGAAGGGATCCGAGTCTATGTGGGAGACCGAGGGAGAGATGAGACAACATTACCCATAACTGTTCGAGGAGTGACAGGTTTCAGGGACGAAACCTCTATCAGGGGGTGGACTTGTAACACCCGCAAATTTATTAAAGACAAAAAGAAAAGAAAGTGTAAAGAAAGAAAGGTGAATTATCAAAGTGGAAGGGCTAAAGTTGTGTAAAGGACAAAACTTTATTATTTTATGTTTAAAAGAGCATGGCCGCTTACTACTTGGTTCACCTACTGCTCGGTTGTGAAAAAAAGAAGAAACACAAAGCTTCATTGGTTTCTAGTGAGAGAAAGCTTCGAAAGGTGAGTGTTTACTTGCGTTTTTGTTCGGTTTCAGCTGAGTTTTCAGCTTCGGGATAGATTCTTATGTGTTCTTTGTGTTCGGTTCTACGTTTTTGGTGTGTTTAGGTGTTTGAATTCCAAGGGCTTCCATGTTTGGAGGAGTTTGGCTAGAAAGCTACTGCAGGTGAGTTCTAGATCCCTGGTTTTCTGTTTCTAAACATGTTTTTGGGGCTGAAAATGTATATAAAATGTTTTACAAATTATGTGTATGAAACCGTATGTTTATACTCTTTTTATACGAGTGATTGTATGTTTGTGTATAAATTGTTGTGTTTCGTGTTTGTATGCTTGATTTAGGTGTTTGGTATGTTAGATTTGGGTTAAGAACATGTTAAAATGATAATTGGGTCTGAAAAATAGTGTAGGTTCGAATTACAACTGCCCATGCGCCCAACATAGTGCCCATGCGCCTGGAAATTTTGTTCATGCGCATAAGTACCTGATCATGCGCGTAAAATTAAGTCTAAGTGTTGCCCATGCGCCCGAACAGTACCCCATGTGTGACATCCGGTAATTTTCCGTTACCAAACTCCGTTAGTTCCGTTAGTTCCTTTAAGTCTTGCATACACGTGTCGGGAGCACACACTAGTTGTAGTTGAACGTCGGTGACTTAATAATAATTAATAATGATAAACAGATAATTATTTAACTAATAATATTGGTTATTAGTTGTGCTTATGCGATCTAAACATTATTTGTGAATTTTATCGCGTAACGTGGAAACGTGTATATTTATTTCGTGTGTTTTGTGGCAAATGGAAATTATACATGATTATTATTTGTGACTAATAATAACTATGTTTAGTAGTTAAAAATTATTTAAAAACTATTCAAAAAGTCTAATCTTTATAAAATACAAAGTGCAAGGGTTAAAAGGTAATTATGCAAAACTTAATTGATTAAAACACAAAAACCCAACCCTAATAACCCATTCTTCCACGACATTGCATCCCACCCTCCTCCCTTGCGAAATTCGACCAAGATCAAGCATCAACTCACGGATTTGGATCGATTTCAAGGCATACAACAAGTTAACAACATCAAAGCTTGTTCCTTTCCTCGATTTTAAGGTTAATTTCATGTTTCTTTCATGTATTTTGTTCTAGCCGAGAGTTTTGTGCAATTTGGATGATTTGGAGGCCGAATGTTGGTTGATTGTTGATGTTATTGTGTTAGTTAAGTTGGATACATGTTAGTTAACATCGATTATGCAAGAAAGTTTGGATTTTGATGGATTGTTCATAGGTTACTAAGAATAGTAACTTTATTTTGCATGAAACAATGATTTGATCATGAATTGGTATTATGGATGTGTTTATAATGATAATTAAATGCTAGATTGTTGATATGAACATTGGGAAATCGAGAATGCACGTTGTAGTTCATACATTGCTTAAAATAGTAACTTTTTGATGTTGAATGTGATGAATCATGATGATTTGGTGTTTTGATCATGTTAGATGTTGTTATGAACTTGAATTAGTAAGTGATTGATGGATTCATGAATGTTTTAGGTATTTGATGGATTTGGGATGAACTTTCCCAAAAGGGAAACTTTAATTGTGAAATCTCTTAAATATGATGATTTGGGTATGTTTGGGACATTAGGACCATGCTAGTGTGTTAATGGATGGTTTCTAAGGTGAGTAAATGTGTTGTTTAGGTTATATGAATGCTGATTTGGTTTGTACCTATTTTGGCCTGTTTGTGAAAAAATCATGGTATGAGTCATATAGGTAAGCTAGGACTTTTGTTGATTGATGGTTGATTAAGAATGAACATTTTGGGTGATATGAGCTATGGAAATTGGTATGTTAATGATCATCATACACACGTGAGAATCTGAGGCCCCTACTTAGTAGGATTGGCAGGGTTTAGGGTGTGAAGTCATGAGTGGCTTCACATGGCATGTGATGCGTGATTTGATCCTTGTATGGTGTATTATTTGTGTTATAGATGTTATGAGCATGATAATAGTTTGAGATTCGCATGACTTGTATGATATCTGGCGGTATGATGATCTAATTAGTACATGTGGTTAATGAAGTGTTATATGTAATCAGTTTGTATGATAATCATGTGTGATAGGCTGTTATGCTTGTTTGAATGGAAATTCACCTATAATGTCACCAACGGGTCAAACGGGTCAACTGGGTCAAATGTGTCTTGTCTTTCTAAAACCTTGAGTTCTTTGGGTTGTAGAGCACTTAGGGTTTTATATTGATTCTGTGTACACGTACTATGTACTCATGTGTTCTAGGTGACCTTTGAAGGTTGTCTTTCCCCTCTTTCTTTCAAGTTAAGCTCTAAGTTAATTCTTGCGCGCATCAGGTGAGTTCTTGCCCCACTCTTTTTACAAAATCTCTTTTGTGGGAGATAGCATACTGTTGATCACAAATGCTTTTAAATATGAGTGTGTATAATATTAATATAGTGTTGTTTACCATGGAAAGTCCTCACACTTTCGGATTGTTAATATTAACTAGTGGGAAATTTTGGGTAGTACTACTGGGTTTGACGAGCCCCACCTGTGCGACTCGAGGTCAAACGGGTGCAATTTTGTCCTAACACATATTCGTCACAACCTGGTAAGTCGTGACGGGAGGCACAAACTATCACAGTCAGCTTCAATCGCGAAATCACTATGTTTAATATTTTCATGTTAATAGACTAGCTATCTATTGCAATACACTACTTATGCTCTGGAAACTGTTGATTGGTTTATATCTTAACGCAAACTCTTGAACTCACCAACCATGTGTTGACTTGGTTAGTATGCTATTCTCAGGTTAAGGTTGCTATTGCCTAGGGCACGTCACACGGGTCAGCATCATGGTGTTTGGAAGCATGTTATGAAACATTGTTTTGGGTTAAGATTGTTTAAACATCGTGTTTTAGTTTTGCATAATACTTGGGCGCGTATGTTTGTGCATTTTCAAATCATGTTTCATTGTTTTGGGTTTACTAGTTTATTTAACGCTTCCGCATGGTTTTAAAGTTCGAACTTTGGTTGGTTTTATTTTAAATGTGGCATATAGTGTCGTTCTGAGTAACTATTGACTGTGATCCTGGTTTGTTTACACGCCTCGCGGTAAAACTCCGCTCGTGGATTTTGAGGGTGTGACACCATGTGCCTGAAATTTTGCTTATGTGTTGATCAAGCGCCCAAGCAGTGCTCATGCGCCTAGGATTCCTTATGCGCTTAAGAGTTCTCATGCGCCTAAAGTGCCCTTGCGCCTACATAGTGTTCCTGCGCCTACATAGTGCTCATGCGCCTAAATGCCTTAGAAAATTTTTTGAAATTTTGGGAAATAGAAATTTTAAGACTAAGCCCTGGGATGTTTTGATGGTTATGTTTGTTGATGTTTGTGGCCTGTTGTTGTCTTCCAAATTTCGTATTATTACATGACTTTACGTGATGTGTTTATGCTTATATGTAAAGTATTATCATAAAAGAAGCGAAAGATTAATGATAATGAAAAGTGGAACATAATGAATGAATGAAAGTCTTGCAAGTAAATGAAAGGAGGTTGATAGCCATGGGTTATCAGCTCAACTATGTGCAGAGATTGACGGGACCCTTGTTGCATGCCCCAAGTACTGGGGTCAGCTTCGTGCACAATGTTCGGGGTCTATTTATAGGCCCTAGGCCCAGTACCAGCTTTGTGCATAATGTTCGGGGTATTGCATATTGATTCGGTAGAAAGTGAAAGATAATGATGAATGAATGAGAAGAATGATGAAAGATAATAATGAATATTATCTTGTTGTATGTATGATGCGTGAACACGTACGGAAATAATGGATTTTATGAAAAGGAAGTATTTTAAGAAAATGATATTTTTATATATAAACAAGAGACTTAAATTTTAAAACTAGAACTCACTCAGCAACGCTGAATTTTATGCATTTTCAGTTGGCAGGTAACTTGTTGGCACGAGGGTGAGGCTACTTGGCGGGCAAAGACTGGCATCCATTCGTGCATGATGATATTGTTGTTTTGTAATACAACTGAATGATTCTTTTTGTAAGTTTTAAAACTACAATGATGTATTACTTGGCAACATCAAATAGTAATGCATGAATGGTTTTTGATAAATTAATCCGCTGCGATGTTTTTATGAAATGTATTTATTTTATATGAAAAATGCTGTGATTGTCCAACTGTGAGGTCTCCGAAAACGGAGCCTTACAGGAGTGTTGAATCTCAAGCATAATAAACACAATCCCAAACCAATCTAATCAAAGTTGATTATAATCTACATTGAAATCACACTAATCGATCACACATGGAACACAACATCTATTGTTTAAATTGAAACCAAACCGAACAGGACACCACACAAACGACCCTTGAAATCAATCCACTCCTACCCAAAACTTATCCGCAACACTCTGCAACCAACGACAAACACTCTTGCCTCAAAAATCCTTTGAATCAATCCAAATGACCACTATCTATCCACAAAATGCTTTTTCGACCATCAAGGGAAGGAAACGAGGTGCAACGGACTAATAAACTACTCGTATTTCACTATAAAGAATAGAGAATCAATTTATAGTGGAAATGAAACTAATCAAACATCAAATGAGAAAGTAATATGTAATTAATAAAAATGAAGTCAAATCAAGGTAACACGACCAATTAAATAAGATTACTTGTATTTTAATCAAAATTGTGCAACTACAAATTGGTGCATCATTGTATAAAATGTTAACTAATTACATGGGATAGGAACTAGTTATACAAAAACATTAAACAACAATAGTTCTCGTATGGATGGCTTTTGCTTTTAGTAACAACCTCAAATGCTATGGAGTGTTAATTCTCAAGCATTACAATCACACTCTCGAACCAATCTATTCAAATCTAATTATAATCTACATTGAAATCGCACTAATCAATCAGTCATGGAACATAGCATCTATTGTTTAAATTGAAACCAAACCGGACACATGAATGACCCTTGAAATCAATCCACTCCTACCTAAAACATATCAACAACACTCCATAACCAACTTCCAACACTCTTGCCTCAAAAATCCATTGACTCAAACCAAATGACCACTATCGATCCACAGAATCCTTTTTCGACCATCAAGGGAAGGAAACGAGATGCAACAGACCAATAAACTACTAGTATTTCTTTAGAGAAGAATAGAGAATCAATTTATACTGGAAATGAAACTAATCAGACATCAAACGATAAACGTAATAGATGATTAATGAAAATGAAGTCTAATCAAGGTAACACGGCCAATTAAATAAGATTTACTTGTATTTTAATCAAAATTGTGCAACTACAGATTGGTGCATCATTGTATTTACAAAATCCTAACTAAATACATGGGTAGGAACTTGTTATACAAAAGCATTAAACAACAATAGTTCTCGTATGGATGGCTTTTGCTTTTAGTAACAATCTCATATGCTACAGATTGTTGATTCTCAAGCATAACAAACACACTCCCAAACCAATCTAATCAAAGTTTATTATAATCTACATTGTTTAAATTGATCACACATTGAACATAGCATCTATTGTTTAAATTGAAACCAAACCAGCACGACACCACACGAATGACCCTTGAAATCAATCGACTCCTACCTAAAACTTATCCGCAACACTCCACAACCAACTTCGAACACACTTGCCTCAAAAATCCATTGATTCAATCCAAATGACCACTATCGATCCACAGAATCCTTTTTCGACCATCAAGGGAAGGCAACGAGGTGCAACGGACCAATAAACTACTTGTATTTTACTAAAGAGGAATAGAGAATCAATTTATAGTGGAAATGAATCTAATATGACATCAAACTAGAAACGTAATATGTGATTAATGAAAATGAAGTCAAATCAAGGGAACACGACCAATTAAATAAGATTTACTTGTATTTTAATCAAAATTGTGCAACTACAGACTGGGGCATCTTTGTATTTACAAAATCTTAACTAAATACATGGGATAGGAACTGTTATTCAAAATCATTAAACAACAATAGTTCTTGTATGGATGGCTTTTGCTTTTAGTAGCAACCTCAAATGCTATGGTGTGTTAATTCTCCAGCATTATAAACACACTCGCAAACCAATCTAATCAAATATATTTATAATCTACATTGAATTCACACTAATTAATCACTCATGGAACATTACATTTATTGTTTAAAGTGAATCCAAACCAGACACGACAGCACACGAATGACCCTTGAAATCAATCCACTCTTATCCAAAACATATCCACAACACTCCATAACAATCTTCAAACACTATTGCCTCAAAAATCCATTGAATCAATCCAAATGACTACTATCGATCCACAGAATCCCTTTTTGATTATCTAGGGAAGGAAACGAGGTGCAACGAACCAATAAACTTCTCGTATTTCACTAGAGAAGAATAGAGAATCAATTTATAGTAGAAATGACACTAATCAAACATCAAACGAGAAACGTAATATGTGATTAATGAATATGAAGTCAAATCAAGGTAACATGACAAATTAAATATGATTTACTTGTATTTTAATAAAAATTGTGAAACTACAGATTGGTGCATCATTGAATGTACAAAATCTTAACTAAATACATGGGATAGGAACTAGTTATACAAAAACATTAAACAACAATAGTTCTCGTATGGATGGCTTTTGCTTTTAGTAACAACCTCAAATGCTATGGAGTGTTAATTCTCAAGCATTATAATCACACTCCCGAACCAATCTAATCAAATCTGATTATAATCTACATTGAAATCACACTAATCAATCAATCATGGAACATAGCATCTATTGTTTAAATTGAAACCAAACCGGACACGACACCACACGAATGGCCCTTGAAATCAATCCACTCCTACCTAAAGCATATTCGAAACAATCCACAACCTACTTCGAACACACTTGCCTCAAAAATCCATTGAATGAATCCAAATGACCACTATCGATCCACAGAATCCTTTTTTAACCATCAAGGGAAGGAAACGAGGTGCAACAGACCAATAAAATACTCATATTTCACTAACGAAGAATAGAGAATCAATTTATAGTGGAAATGAAACTAATCAGACATCAAACGAGAAACCTAATAGGTGATTAATAAAAATGAAGTCAAATCAAGGTAACACGACCAATTAAATAAGATTTACTTGTATTTTAATCAAAAATTGTGCAACTACAGATTGGTGCATCATTGTATTTACAAACTCTAAGCTAAATACATGGAATAGGAACTAGTTATACAAAAACATTAAATAACAATAGTTCTCGTATGGATGGCTTTTGCTTTTAGTAACAACCTTAAATGCTATGGAGTGTTAATTCTCAAGCATTATAAACACACTCCCGATTTAATATAATCAAATCTGATTATAATCTACATTGAAATCACACTAATCAATCAGTCATGGGACATAGCATCTATTGTTTAAATTGAAACCAAACCGGACGTGACACCACACGAATGACCCTTGAAATCAATCCACTCCTACCTAAAACATATCCACATAACCAACTTCGAACATTCTTGCCTCAAAAATCCATTGATTCAATCCAAATGACCACTATCGATCCACATTATCCTTTTTCGACCATGAAGGGAAGGAAACGAGATGCAACAGACCAATAAACTAGTCGTATTTCACTAGATAAGAATAGAGATCAATTTACACTGGAAATGAAACTAATCAGACATCAAACGAGAAACATAATAGGTGATTAATGAAAATGGAGTCAAATCAAGGTAAAACGACCAATTAAATAAGATTTACCTGAATTTTAATCAAAATTGTGCAACAACAGATTGGTGCATCATTGTATTTACAAAATCCTAACTAAATACATGGGATAGGAACTTGTATACAAAAACATTAAACAACAATAGTTCTCGTATAGATGGATTTTGGTTTTAGTAACACCCTTATATGCTACGGAGTGTTGATTCTCAAGCATAATAAACACAATCCCAAACCAATCTAATCAAAGTTGATTATAATCTACATTGAAATCACACTAATCAATCAGTCATGGAACATAGCATCTATTGTTTAAATTGAAACCAAACCGGACATGACACCACACGAATGACCCTTGAAATCAATCCACTCCTACCTAAAACATTTCCATATAACCAACTTCGAACATTCTTTCCTAAAAAATCCATTGAATCAATCCAAATGATCACTATCGATGCACAAAATCCTTTTTCGACCATGAAGGGAAGGAAACGAGATGCAACAGACCAATAAACTACTCGTATTTCACTAGATAAGAATAGTGAATCAATTTACACTGGAAATGAAACTAATCAGACATCAAACGAGAAACATAATAGGTGATTAATGAAAATGAAGTCAAATCAAGGTAACACGACCAATTAAATAAGATTTACTTGAATTTTAATCAAAATTGTGCAACAACAGATTGGTGCATCATTGTATTTACAAAATCCTAACTAAATACATAGGATAGGAACTTGTTATTCAAAAACATTAAACAACAATAGTTCTCGTATGGTTGGCTTTTGCTTTTAGTAACACCCTTATATGCTACGGAGTGTTGATTCTTAAGCATAATAAACACACTCCCGAACCAATCTAATCAAAGTTGATTATAATCTACATTGAAATCACACTAATCGATCACAAATGGAGCATAGCATCTATTGTTTAAATTGAAACCAAACCGGACACGACACCACACGAATGACCCTTGAAATCAATCCACTCCTACCTAAAACTTATCCGCAACACTCCACAGCCAACTTCAAACACTCATTCCTCAAAATTCCATTGAATAATTCCAAATGACCACAATCGATCCACAGAATCCTTTTTCGACCATCAAGGGATGGCAACGAGGTGCAACGGACCAATAAACTACTCTTATTTCACTAAAGAAGAATAGAGAATCAATTTATAGTGGAAATGAAACTAATATGACATCAAACCAGAAACGTAATATGTGATTAATGAAAATGAAGTCAAATCAAGGTAACACGACCAATTAAATAAGATTTACTTGTATTTTAATCAAAATTGTGCAACTACAGACTGGGGCATCTTTGTATTTACAAAATCTTAACTAAATACATGGGATAGGAACTAGTTATACAAAATCATTAAACAACAATAGTTCTTGTATGGATGGCTTTTGCTTTTAGTAGCAACCTCAAATGCTATGGAGTGTTAATTCTCAAGCATTATAAACACACTCCCGAACCAATCTAATCAAATATATTTATAGTCTACATTGAATTCACACTAATTAATCACACATGGAATATTATATTTATTGTTTAAATTGAAATCAAACCAGACACGACACCTCACGAATGACCCTTGAAATCTATCCACTCTTATCCAAAACATATCCGCCACACTCCAAAACCATCTTCAAACACTATTTCCTCAAAAATCCATTGAATCAATCCAAATGACTACTATCGATCCACAAAATCCCTTTTTGATTATCTAGGGAAGGAAACGAGGTGCAACGGACCAATAAACTACTTGTATTTCACTAGAGAAGAATAGATAATCAATTTATAGTAGAAATGACACTAATCAGACGTCAAACGAGAAACGTAATATGTGATTAATGAATATGAAGTCAAATCAAGGTAACATGACAAATTAAATATGATTTACTTGTATTTTAATAAAAATTGTGAAACTACAGATTGGTGCATCATTGTATGTACAAAATCTTAACTAAATACATGGGATAGGAACTAGTTATACAAAAACATTAAACAACAATAGTTCTATTATGGATGGCTTTTGCTTTTAGTAACAACCTCAAATGCTATGGAGTGTTAATTCTCAAGCATTATAAACACACTCCCGATCCAATATAATCAAATTTGATTATAATCAACATTGAAATCACACTAATCAATCAGTCATGGAACATAGCATCTATTGTTTAAATTGAAACCAAACCGGACACGACACCACACGAATGACCCTTGAAATCAATCCACTCCTACCTAAAACATATCCACAACACTCCATAACCAACTTCAAACACTCTTGCCTAAAAAATAAATTGAATCAATCCAAATAACCACTATCGATCCACAGAATCCTTTTCCGACCATGAAGGGAAGGAAACGAGATGCAACAGACCAATAAACTACTCATATTTCACTAGATAAGAATAGAGAATCAATTTACACTGGAAATGAAACTAGTCAGACATCAAACGAGAAACATAATAGGTGATTAATGAAAATGAAGTCAAATCAAGGTAACACGACCAATTAAATAAGATTTACTTGAATTTTCATCAAAATTGTGCAACAACAGATTGGTGCATCATTGTATTTACAAAATCCTAACTAAATACATAGGATAGGAACTTGTTATTCAAAAACATTAAACAACAATAGTTCTCGTATGGTTGGCTTTTGCTTTTAGTAACACCCTTATATGCTACGGAGTGTTGATTCTTAAGCATAATAAACACACTCCCGAACCAATCTAATCAAAGTTGATTATAATCTACATTGAAATCACACTAATCGATCACAAATGGAGCATAGCATCTATTGTTTAAATTGAAACCAAACCGGACACGACACCACACGAATGACCCTTGAAATCAATCCACTCCTACCTAAAACTTATCCGCAACACTCCACAACCAACTTCAAACACTCATGCCTCAAAATTCCATTGAATAAATCCAAATGATCACTATCGATCCACAGAATCCTTTTTCGACCATCAAGGGATGGCAACGAGGTGCAACGGACCAATAAACTACTCGTATTTCACTAAAGAAGAATAGAGAATCAATTTATAGTGGAAATGAAACTAATATGACATCAAACCAGAAACGTAATATGTGATTAATGAAAATGAAGTCAAATCATGGAAACACGACCAATTAAATAAGATTTACTTGTATTTTAATCAAAATTATGCAACTACAGACTGGGGCATCTTTGTATTTACATAATCTTAACTAAATACCTGGGATAGGAACTAGTTATACAAAACCATTAAACAACAGTAGTTCTTGTATGGATGGCTTTTGCTTTTAGTAGCAACCTCAAATGCTATGGAGTGCTAATTCTCAAGAATTATAAACACACTCACGAACCAATCTAATCAGAAATGTTTATAATCTACATTGAATTCACACTAATCAATCACACATGGAACATTATATTTATTGTTTAAATTGAAACCAAACCAGACACGACACCACACGAATGACCCTTGAAATCAATCCACTCTTATCCAAAACATATCCGCCACACTCCACAACCATCTTCAAACACTATTTCCTCAAAAATCCATTGAATCAATCCAAATGACTACTATCGATCCACATAATCCTTTTTTGATTATCTAGGGAAGGAAACGAGGTGCAACGGACCAATAAACTACTCGTATTTCACTAGAGAAGAATAGAGAATCAATTTATAGTAGAAATGACACTAATCAGACGTTAAACGAGAAACGTAATATGTGATTAATGAATATGATGTCAAATCAAGGTAACACGACAAATTAAATATGATTTACTTGTATTTTAATTAAAATTATGAAACTACAGATTGGTGCATCATTGTATGTACAAAATCTTAACTAAATACATGCGATAGGAACTAGTTATACAAAAACATTAAACAACAATAGTTCTCGTATGGATGGCTTTTGCTTTTAGTAACAACCTCAAATGCTATGGAGTGTTAATTCTCAAGCATTATAAACACACTCCCGATCCAATATAATCAAATCTGATTATAATCAACATTGAAATCACACTAATCAATCAGTCATGGAACATAGCATCTATTGTTTAAATTGAAACCAAACCGGACACGACACCACACGAATGACCCTTGAAATCAATCCACTCCTACCTAAAACATATCCACAACACTCCATAACCAACTTCAAACCCTCTTGCCTCAAAAATAAATTGAATCAATCCAAATGACCACTATCGATCCACAGAATCCATTTCCGACCATGAAGGGAAGGAAACGAGATGCAACAGACCAATAAACTACTCGTATTTCACTAGATAAGAATAGAGAATCAATTTACACTGGAAATGAAACTAGTCAGACATCAAACGAGAAACATAATAGGTGATTAATGAAAATGAAGTCAAATCAAGGTAACACGACCAATTAAATAAGATTTACTTGAATTTTCATCAAAATTGTGCAACAACAGATTGGTGCATCATTGTATTTACAAAATCCTAACTAAATACATAGGATAGGAACTTGTTATTCAAAAACATTAAACAACAATAGTTCTCGTATGGTTGGCTTTTGCTTTTAGTAACACCCTTATATGCTACGGAGTGTTGATTCTTAAGCATAATAAACACACTCCCGAACCAATCTAATCAAAGTTGATTATAATCTACATTGAAATCACACTAATCGATCACAAATGGAGCATAGCATCTATTGTTTAAATTGAAACCAAACCGGACACGACACCACACGAATGACCCTTGAAATCAATCCACTCCTACCTAAAACTTATCCGCAACACTCCACAACCAACTTCAAACACTCATGCCTCAAAATTCCATTGAATAAATCCAAATGATCACTATCGATCCACAGAATCCTTTTTCGACCATCAAGGGATGGCAACGAGGTGCAACGGACCAATAAACTACTCGTATTTCACTAAAGAAGAATAGAGAATCAATTTATAGTGGAAATGAAACTAATATGACATCAAACCAGAAACGTAATATGTGATTAATGAAAATGAAGTCAAATCATGGAAACACGACCAATTAAATAAGATTTACTTGTATTTTAATCAAAATTATGCAACTACAGACTGGGGCATCTTTGTATTTACATAATCTTAACTAAATACCTGGGATAGGAACTAGTTATACAAAACCATTAAACAACAGTAGTTCTTGTATGGATGGCTTTTGCTTTTAGTAGCAACCTCAAATGCTATGGAGTGCTAATTCTCAAGAATTATAAACACACTCACGAACCAATCTAATCAGAAATGTTTATAATCTACATTGAATTCACACTAATCAATCACACATGGAACATTATATTTATTGTTTAAATTGAAACCAAACCAGACACGACACCACACGAATGACCCTTGAAATCAATCCACTCTTATCCAAAACATATCCGCCACACTCCACAACCATCTTCAAACACTATTTCCTCAAAAATCCATTGAATCAATCCAAATGACTACTATCGATCCACATAATCCTTTTTTGATTATCTAGGGAAGGAAACGAGGTGCAACGGACCAATAAACTACTCGTATTTCACTAGAGAAGAATAGAGAATCAATTTATAGTAGAAATGACACTAATCAGACGTTAAACGAGAAACGTAATATGTGATTAATGAATATGATGTCAAATCAAGGTAACACGACAAATTAAATATGATTTACTTGTATTTTAATTAAAATTATGAAACTACAGATTGGTGCATCATTGTATGTACAAAATCTTAACTAAATACATGCGATAGGAACTAGTTATACAAAAACATTAAACAACAATAGTTCTCGTATGGATGGCTTTTGCTTTTAGTAACAACCTCAAATGCTATGGAGTGTTAATTCTCAAGCATTATAAACACACTCCCGATCCAATATAATCAAATCTGATTATAATCAACATTGAAATCACACTAATCAATCAGTCATGGAACATAGCATCTATTGTTTAAATTGAAACCAAACCGGACACGACACCACACGAATGACCCTTGAAATCAATCCACTCCTACCTAAAACATATCCACAACACTCCATAACCAACTTCAAACCCTCTTGCCTCAAAAATAAATTGAATCAATCCAAATGACCACTATCGATCCACAGAATCCATTTCCGACCATGAAGGGAAGGAAACGAGATGCAACAGACCAATAAACTACTCGTATTTCACTAGATAAGAATAGAGAATCAATTTACACTGGAAATGAAACTAGTCAGACATCAAACGAGAAACATAATAGGTGATTAATGAAAATGAAGTCAAATCAAGGTAACACGACCAATTAAATAAGATTTACTTGAATTTTATCAAAATTGTGCAACAACAGATTGGTGCATCATTGTATTTACAAAATCCTAACTAAATACATAGGATAGGAACTTGTTATTCAAAAACATTAAACAACAATAGTTCTCGTATGGTTGGCTTTTGCTTTTAGTAACACCCTTATATGCTACGGAGTGTTGATTCTTAAGCATAATAAACACACTCCCGAACCAATCTAATCAAAGTTGATTATAATCTACATTGAAATCACACTAATCGATCACAAATGGAGCATAGCATCTATTGTTTAAATTGAAACCAAACCGGACACGACACCACACGAATGACCCTTGAAATCAATCCACTCCTACCTAAAACTTATCCGCAACACTCCACAACCAACTTCAAACACTCATGCCTCAAAATTCCATTGAATAAATCCAAATGATCACTATCGATCCACAGAATCCTTTTTCGACCATCAAGGGATGGCAACGAGGTGCAACGGACCAATAAACTACTCGTATTTCACTAAAGAAGAATAGAGAATCAATTTATAGTGGAAATGAAACTAATATGACATCAAACCAGAAACGTAATATGTGATTAATGAAAATGAAGTCAAATCATGGAAACACGACCAATTAAATAAGATTTACTTGTATTTTAATCAAAATTATGCAACTACAGACTGGGGCATCTTTGTATTTACATAATCTTAACTAAATACCTGGGATAGGAACTAGTTATACAAAACCATTAAACAACAGTAGTTCTTGTATGGATGGCTTTTGCTTTTAGTAGCAACCTCAAATGCTATGGAGTGCTAATTCTCAAGAATTATAAACACACTCACGAACCAATCTAATCAGAAATGTTTATAATCTACATTGAATTCACACTAATCAATCACACATGGAACATTATATTTATTGTTTAAATTGAAACCAAACCAGACACGACACCACACGAATGACCCTTGAAATCAATCCACTCTTATCCAAAACATATCCGCCACACTCCACAACCATCTTCAAACACTATTTCCTCAAAAATCCATTGAATCAATCCAAATGACTACTATCGATCCACATAATCCTTTTTTGATTATCTAGGGAAGGAAACGAGGTGCAACGGACCAATAAACTACTCGTATTTCACTAGAGAAGAATAGAGAATCAATTTATAGTAGAAATGACACTAATCAGACGTTAAACGAGAAACGTAATATGTGATTAATGAATATGATGTCAAATCAAGGTAACACGACAAATTAAATATGATTTACTTGTATTTTAATTAAAATTATGAAACTACAGATTGGTGCATCATTGTATGTACAAAATCTTAACTAAATACATGCGATAGGAACTAGTTATACAAAAACATTAAACAACAATAGTTCTCGTATGGATGGCTTTTGCTTTTAGTAACAACCTCAAATGCTATGGAGTGTTAATTCTCAAGCATTATAAACACACTCCCGATCCAATATAATCAAATCTGATTATAATCAACATTGAAATCACACTAATCAATCAGTCATGGAACATAGCATCTATTGTTTAAATTGAAACCAAACCGGACACGACACCACACGAATGACCCTTGAAATCAATCCACTCCTACCTAAAACATATCCACAACACTCCATAACCAACTTCAAACCCTCTTGCCTCAAAAATAAATTGAATCAATCCAAATGACCACTATCGATCCACAGAATCCATTTCCGACCATGAAGGGAAGGAAACGAGATGCAACAGACCAATAAACTACTCGTATTTCACTAGATAAGAATAGAGAATCAATTTACACTGGAAATGAAACTAGTCAGACATCAAACGAGAAACATAATAGGTGATTAATGAAAATGAAGTCAAATCAAGGTAACACGACCAATTAAATAAGATTTACTTGAATTTTAATCAAAATTGTGCAACAACAGATTGGTGCATCATTGTATTTACAAAATCCTAACTAAATACATAGGATAGGAACTTGTTATTCAAAAACATTAAACAACAATAGTTCTCGTATGGTTGGCTTTTGCTTTTAGTAACACCCTTATATGCTACGGAGTGTTGATTCTTAAGCATAATAAACACACTCCCGAACCAATCTAATCAAAGTTGATTATAATCTACATTGAAATCACACTAATCGATCACAAATGGAGCATAGCATCTATTGTTTAAATTGAAACCAAACCGGACACGACACCACACGAATGACCCTTGAAATCAATCCACTCCTACCTAAAACTTATCCGCAACACTCCACAACCAACTTCAAACACTCATGCCTCAAAATTCCATTGAATAAATCCAAATGATCACTATCGATCCACAGAATCCTTTTTCGACCATCAAGGGATGGCAACGAGGTGCAACGGACCAATAAACTACTCGTATTTCACTAAAGAAGAATAGAGAATCAATTTATAGTGGAAATGAAACTAATATGACATCAAACCAGAAACGTAATATGTGATTAATGAAAATGAAGTCAAATCAAGGAAACACGACCAATTAAATAAGATTTACTTGTATTTTAATCAAAATTATGCAACTACAGACTGGGGCATCTTTGTATTTACATAATCTTAACTAAATACCTGGGATAGGAACTAGTTATACAAAACCATTAAACAACAGTAGTTCTTGTATGGATGGCTTTTGCTTTTAGTAGCAACCTCAAATGCTATGGAGTGCTAATTCTCAAGAATTATAAACACACTCACGAACCAATCTAATCAGATATGTTTATAATCTACATTGAATTCACACTAATCAATCACACATGGAACATTATATTTATTGTTTAAATTGAAACCAAACCAGACACGACACCACACGAATGACCCTTGAAATCAATCCACTCTTATCCAAAACATATCCGCCACACTCCACAACCATCTTCAAACACTATTTCCTCAAAAATCCATTGAATCAATCCAAATGACTACTATCGATCCACATAATCCTTTTTTGATTATCTAGGGAAGGAAACGAGGTGCAACGGACCAATAAACTACTCGTATTTCACTAGAGAAGAATAGAGAATCAATTTATAGTAGAAATGACACTAATCAGACGTTAAACGAGAAACGTAATATGTGATTAATGAATATGATGTCAAATCAAGGTAACACGACAAATTAAATATGATTTACTTGTATTTTAATTAAAATTATGAAACTACAGATTGGTGCATCATTGTATGTACAAAATCTTAACTAAATACATGCGATAGGAACTAGTTATACAAAAACATTAAACAACAATAGTTCTCGTATGGATGGCTTTTGCTTTTAGTAACAACCTCAAATGCTATGGAGTGTTAATTCTCAAGCATTATAAACACACTCCCGATCCAATATAATCAAATCTGATTATAATCAACATTGAAATCACACTAATCAATCAGTCATGGAACATAGCATCTATTGTTTAAATTGAAACCAAACCGGACACGACACCACACGAATGACCCTTGAAATCAATCCACTCCTACCTAAAACATATCCACAACACTCCATAACCAACTTCAAACACTCTTGCCTCAAAAATAAATTGAATCAATCCAAATGACCACTATCGATTCACAGAATCCATTTCCGACCATGAAGGGAAGGAAACGAGATGCAACAGACCAATAAACTACTCGTATTTCACTAGATAAGAATAGAGAATCAATTTACACTGGAAATGAAACTAGTCAGACATCAAACGAGAAACATAATAGGTGATTAATGAAAATGAAGTCAAATCAAGGTAACACGACCAATTAAATAAGATTTACTTGAATTTTAATCAAAATTGTGCAACAACAGATTGGTGCATCATTGTATTTACAAAATCCTAACTAAATACATAGGATAGGAACTTGTTATTCAAAAACATTAAACAACAATAGTTCTCGTATGGTTGGCTTTTGCTTTTAGTAACACCCTTATATGCTACGGAGTGTTGATTCTTAAGCATAATAAACACACTCCCGAACCAATCTAATCAAAGTTGATTATAATCTACATTGAAATCACACTAATCGATCACAAATGGAGCATAGCATCTATTGTTTAAATTGAAACCAAACCGGACACGACACCACACGAATGACCCTTGAAATCAATCCACTCCTACCTAAAACTTATCCGCAACACTCCACAACCAACTTCAAACACTCATGCCTCAAAATTCCATTGAATAAATCCAAATGATCACTATCGATCCACAGAATCCTTTTTCGACCATCAAGGGATGGCAACGAGGTGCAACGGACCAATAAACTACTCGTATTTCACTAAAGAAGAATAGAGAATCAATTTATAGTGGAAATGAAACTAATATGACATCAAACCAGAAACGTAATATGTGATTAATGAAAATGAAGTCAAATCAAGGAAACACGACCAATTAAATAAGATTTACTTGTATTTTAATCAAAATTATGCAACTACAGACTGGGGCATCTTTGTATTTACATAATCTTAACTAAATACCTGGGATAGGAACTAGTTATACAAAACCATTAAACAACAGTAGTTCTTGTATGGATGGCTTTTGCTTTTAGTAGCAACCTCAAATGCTATGGAGTGCTAATTCTCAAGAATTATAAACACACTCACGAACCAATCTAATCAGATATGTTTATAATCTACATTGAATTCACACTAATCAATCACACATGGAACATTATATTTATTGTTTAAATTGAAACCAAACCAGACACGACACCACACGAATGACCCTTGAAATCAATCCACTCTTATCCAAAACATATCCGCCACACTCCACAACCATCTTCAAACACTATTTCCTCAAAAATCCATTGAATCAATCCAAATGACTACTATCGATCCACATAATCCTTTTTTGATTATCTAGGGAAGGAAACGAGGTGCAACGGACCAATAAACTACTCGTATTTCACTAGAGAAGAATAGAGAATCAATTTATAGTAGAAATGACACTAATCAGACGTTAAACGAGAAACGTAATATGTGATTAATGAATATGATGTCAAATCAAGGTAACACGACAAATTAAATATGATTTACTTGTATTTTAATTAAAATTATGAAACTACAGATTGGTGCATCATTGTATGTACAAAATCTTAACTAAATACATGCGATAGGAACTAGTTATACAAAAACATTAAACAACAATAGTTCTCGTATGGATGGCTTTTGCTTTTAGTAACAACCTCAAATGCTATGGAGTGTTAATTCTCAAGCATTATAAACACACTCCCGATCCAATATAATCAAATCTGATTATAATCAACATTGAAATCACACTAATCAATCAGTCATGGAACATAGCATCTATTGTTTAAATTGAAACCAAACCGGACACGACACCACACGAATGACCCTTGAAATCAATCCACTCCTACCTAAAACATATCCACAACACTCCATAACCAACTTCAAACCCTCTTGCCTCAAAAATAAATTGAATCAATCCAAATGACCACTATCGATCCACAGAATCCATTTCCGACCATGAAGGGAAGGAAACGAGATGCAACAGACCAATAAACTACTCGTATTTCACTAGATAAGAATAGAGAATCAATTTACACTGGAAATGAAACTAGTCAGACATCAAACGAGAAACATAATAGGTGATTAATGAAAATGAAGTCAAATCAAGGTAACACGACCAATTAAATAAGATTTACTTGAATTTTAATCAAAATTGTGCAACAACAGATTGGTGCATCATTGTATTTACAAAATCCTAACTAAATACATAGGATAGGAACTTGTTATTCAAAAACATTAAACAACAATAGTTCTCGTATGGTTGGCTTTTGCTTTTAGTAACACCCTTATATGCTACGGAGTGTTGATTCTTAAGCATAATAAACACACTCCCGAACCAATCTAATCAAAGTTGATTATAATCTACATTGAAATCACACTAATCGATCACAAATGGAGCATAGCATCTATTGTTTAAATTGAAACCAAACCGGACACGACACCACACGAATGACCCTTGAAATCAATCCACTCCTACCTAAAACTTATCCGCAACACTCCACAACCAACTTCAAACACTCATGACTCAAAATTCCATTGAATAAATCCAAATGATCACTATCGATCCACAAAATCCTTTTTCGACCATCAAGGGATGGCAACGAGGTGCAACGGACCAATAAACTACTCGTATTTCACTAAAGAAGAATAGAGAATCAATTTATAGTGGAAATGAAACTAATATGACATCAAACCAGAAACGTAATATGTGATTAATGAAAATGAAGTCAATCAAGGAAACACGACCAATTAAATAAGATTTACTTGTATTTTAATCAAAATTATGCAACTACAGACTGGGGCATCTTTGTATTTACATAATCTTAACTAAATACCTGGGATAGGAACTAGTTATACAAAACCATTAAACAACAGTAGTTCTTGTATGGATGGCTTTTGCTTTTACTAGCAACCTCAAATGCTATGGAGTGCTAATTCTCAAGAATTATAAACACACTCACGAACCAATCTAATCAGATATGTTTATAATCTACATTGAATTCACACTAATCAATCACACATGGAACATTATATTTATTGTTTAAATTGAAACCAAACCAGACACGACACCACACGAATGACCCTTGAAATCAATCCACTCTTATCCAAAACATATCCGCCACACTCCACAACCATCTTCAAACACTATTTCCTCAAAAATCCATTGAATCAATCCAAATGACTACTATCGATCCACATAATCCTTTTTTGATTATCTAGGGAAGGAAACGAGGTGCAACGGACCAATAAACTACTCGTATTTCACTAGAGAAGAATAGAGAATCAATTTATAGTAGAAATGACACTAATCAGACGTTAAACGAGAAACGTAATATGTGATTAATGAATATGATGTCAAATCAAGGTAACACGACAAATTAAATATGATTTACTTGTATTTTAATTAAAATTATGAAACTACAGATTGGTGCATCATTGTATGTACAAAATCTTAACTAAATACATGCGATAGGAACTAGTTATACAAAAACATTAAACAACAATAGTTCTCGTATGGATGGCTTTTGCTTTTAGTAACAACCTCAAATGCTATGGAGTGTTAATTCTCAAGCATTATAAACACACTCCCGATCCAATATAATCAAATCTGATTATAATCAACATTGAAATCACACTAATCAATCAGTCATGGAACATAGCATCTATTGTTTAAATTGAAACCAAACCGGACACGACACCACACGAATGACCCTTGAAATCAATCCACTCCTACCTAAAACATATCCACAACACTCCATAACCAACTTCAAACCCTCTTGCCTCAAAAATAAATTGAATCAATCCAAATGATCACTATCGATCCACATAATCCTTTTTCCACCATCAAGGGATGGCAACGAGGTGCAACGGACCAATAAACTACTCGTATTTCACTAGATAAGAATAGAGAATCAATTTACACTGGAAATGAAACTAGTCAGACATCAAACGAGAAACATAATAGGTGATTAATGAAAATGAAGTCAAATCAAGGTAACACGACCAATTAAATAAGATTTACTTGAATTTTAATGAAAATTGTGCAACAACAGATTGGTGCATCATTGTATTTATAAAATCCTAACTAAATACATAGGATAGGAACTTGTTATTCAAAAACATTAAACAACAATAGTTCTCGTATGGTTGGCTTTTGCTTTTAGTAACACCCTTATATGCTACGGAGTGTTGATTGTTAAGCATAATAAACACACTCCCGAACCAATCTAATCAAAGTTGATTATAATCTACATTGAAATCACACTAATCGATAACAAATGGAGCATAGCATCTATTGTTTAAATTGAAACCAAACCGGACACGACACCACACGAATGACCCTTGAAATCAATCCACTCCTACCTAAAACTTATCCGCAACACTCCACAACCAACTTCAAACATTCATGACTCAAAATTCCATTGAATAAATCCAAATGATCACTATCGATCCACAAAATCCTTTTTCGACCATCAAGGGATGGCAACGAGGTGCAACGGACCAATAAACTACTCGTATTTCACTAAAGAAGAATAGAGAATCAATTTATAGTGGAAATGAAACTAATATGACATCAAACCAGAAACGTAATATGTGATTAATGAAAATGAAGTCAAATCAAGGAAAACACGACCAATTAAATAAGATTTACTTGTATTTTAATCAAAATTATGCAACTACAGACTGGGGCATCTTTGTATTTACATAATCTTAACTAAATACCTGGGATAGGAACTAGTTATACAAAACCATTAAACAACAGTAGTTCTTGTATGGATGGCTTTTGCTTTTACTAGCAACCTCAAATGCTATGGAGTGCTAATTCTCAAGAATTATAAACACACTCACGAACCAATCTAATCAGATATGTTTATAATCTACATTGAATTCACACTAATCAATCACACATGGAACATTATATTTATTGTTTAAATTGAAACCAAACCAGACACGACACCACACGAATGACCCTTGAAATCAATCCACTCTTATCCAAAACATATCCGCCACATTCCACAACCATCTTCAAACACTATTTCCTCAAAAATCCATTGAATCAATCCAAATGACTACTATCGATCCACATAATCCTTTTTTGATTATCTAGGGAAGGAAACGAGGTGCAACGGACCAATAAACTACTCGTATTTCACTAGAGAAGAATAGAGAATCAATTTATAGTAGAAATGACACTAATCAGACGTTAAACGAGAAACGTAATATGTGATAATGAATATGATGTCAAATCAAGGTAACACGACAAATTAAATATGATTTACTTGTATTTTAATTAAAATTATGAAACTACAGATTGGTGCATCATTGTATGTACAAAATCTTAACTAAATACATGCGATAGGAACTAGTTATACAAAAACATTAAACAACAATAGTTCTCGTATGGATGGCTTTTGCTTTTAGTAACAACCTCAAATGCTATGGAGTGTTAATTCTCAAGCATTATAAACACACTCCCGATCCAATATAATCAAATCTGATTATAATGAACATTGAAATCACACTAATCAATCAGTCATGGAACATAGCATCTATTGTTTAAATTGAAACCAAACCGGACATGACACCACACGAATGACCCTTGAAATCAATCCACTCCTACCTAAAACATATCCACAACACTCCATAACCAACTTCAAACACTCTTGCCTCAAATATAAATTGAATCAAACCAAATGACCACTATCGATCCACAGAAACCTTTTCCGACCACGAAGGGAAGGAAACGAGATGCAACAGACCAATAAACTACTCGTATTTCACTAGATAAGAATAGAGAATCAATTTACACTGGAAATGAAACTAGTCAGACATCAAACGAGAAACATAATAGGTGATTAATGAAAATGAAGTCAAATCAAGGTAACACGACCAATTAAATAAGATTTACTTGAATTTTAATCAAAATTGTGCAACACCAGATTGGTGCATCATTGTATTTATAAAATCCTAACTAAATACATAGGATAGGAACTTGTTATTCAAAAACATTAAACAACAATAGTTCTCGTATGGTTGGCTTTTGCTTTTAGTAACACCCTTATACGCTACGGAGTGTTGATTCTTAAGCATAACAAACACACTCCCGAACCAATCTAATCAAAGTTGATTATAATCTACATTGAAATCACACTAATCGATCACAAATGGAGCATAGCATCTATTGTTTAAATTGAAACCAAACCGGACACGACACCACACGAATGACCCTTGAAATCAATCCACTCCTACCTAAAACTTATCCGCAACACTCCACAACCAACTTCAAACACTCATGACTCAAAATTCCATTGAATAAATCCAAATGATCACTATCGATCCACAGAATCCTTTTTCGACCATCAAGGGATGGCAACGAGGTGCAACGGACCAATAAACTACTCGTATTTCACTAAAGAAGAATAGAGAATCAATTTATAGTGGAAATGAAACTAATATGACATCAAACCAGAAACGTAATATGTGATTAATGAAAATGAAGACAAATCAAGGAAAACACGACCAATTAAATAAGATTTACTTGTATTTTAATCAAAATTATGCAACTACAGACTGGGGCATCTTTGTATTTACATAATCTTAACTAAATACCTGGGATAGGAACTAGTTATACAAAACCATTAAACAACAGTAGTTCTTGTATGGATGGCTTTTGCTTTTACTAGCAACCTCAAATGCTATGGAGTGCTAATTCTCAAGAATTATAAACACACTCACGAACCAATCTAATCAGATATGTTTATAATCTACATTGAATTCACACTAATCAATCACACATGGAACATTATATTTATTGTTTAAATTGAAACCAAACCAGACACGACACCACACGAATGACCCTTGAAATCAATCCACTCTTATCCAAAACATATCCGCCACATTCCACAACCATCTTCAAACACTATTTCCTCAAAAATCCATTGAATCAATCCAAATGACTACTATCGATCCACATAATCCTTTTTTGATTATCTAGGGAAGGAAACGAGGTGCAACGGACCAATAAACTACTCGTATTTCACTAGAGAAGAATAGAGAATCAATTTATAGTAGAAATGACACTAATCAGACGTTAAACGAGAAACATAATATTTGATTAATGAATATGATGTCAAATCAAGGTAACACGACAAATTAAATATGATTTACTTGTATTTTAATTAAAATTATGAAACTACAGATTGGTGCATCATTGTATGTACAAAATCTTAACTAAATACATGCGATAGGAACTAGTTATACAAAAACATTAAACAACAATAGTTCTCTTATGGATGGCTTTTGCTTTTAGTAACAACCTCAAATGCTATGGAGTGTTAATTCTCAAGCATTATAAACACACTCCCGATCCAATATAATCAAATCTGATTATAATCAACATTGAAATCACACTAATCAATCAGTCATGGAACAAAGCATCTATTGTTTAAATTGAAACCAAACCGGACACGACACCACACGAATGACCCTTGAAATCAATCCACTCCTACCTAAAACATATCCACAACACTCCATAACCAACTTCAAACACTCTTGCCTCAAAAATAAATTGAATCAATCCAAATGACCACTATCGATTCACAGAATCCATTTCCGACCATGAAGGGAAGGAAACGAGATGCAACAGACCAATAAACTACTCGTATTTCACTAGATAAGAATAGAGAATCAATTTACACTGGAAATGAACTAGTCAGACATCAAACGAGAAACATAATAGGTGATTAATGAAAATGAAGTCAAATCAAGGTAACACGACCAATTAAATAAGATTTACTTGAATTTTAATCAAAATTGTGCAACAACAGATTGGTGCATCATTGTATTTACAAAATCCTAACTAAATACATAGGATAGGAACTTGTTATTCAAAAACAATAAACAACAATAGTTCTTGTATGGTTGGCTTTTGCTTTTAGTAACACCATTATATGCTACGGAGTGTTGATTCTTAAGCATAATAAACACACTCCCGAACCAATCTAATCAAAGTTGATTATAATCTACATTGAAATCACACTAATCGATCACAAATGGAGCATAGCATCTATTGTTTAAATTGAAACCAAACCGGACACGACACCACACGAATGACCCTTGAAATCAATCCACTCCTACCTAAAACTTATCCGCAACACTCCACAACCAACTTCAAACACTCATGACTCAAAATTCCATTGAACAAATCCAAATGATCACTATCGATCCACAGAATCCTTTTTCGACCATCAAGGGATGGCAACGAGGTGCAACGGACCAATAAACTACTCGTATTTCACTAAAGAAGAATAGAGAATCAATTTATAGTGGAAATGAAACTAATATGACATCAAACCAGAAACGTAATATGTGATTAATGAAAATAAAGTCAAATCAAGGAAACACGACCAATTAAATAAGATTTACTTGTATTTTAATCAAAATTATGCAACTACAGACTGGGGCATCTTTGTATTTACATAATCTTAACTAAATACCTGGGATAGGAACTAGTTATACAAAACCATTAAACAACAGTAGTTCTTGTATGGATGGCTTTTGCTTTTACTAGCAACCTCAAATGCTATGGAGTGCTAATTCTCAAGAATTATAAACACACTCACGAACCAATCTAATCAGATATGTTTATAATCTACATTGAATTCACACTAATCAATCACACATGGAACATTATATTTATTGTTTAAATTGAAACCAAACCAGACACGACACCACACGAATGACCCTTGAAATCAATCCACTCTTATCCAAAACATATCCGCCACATTCCACAACCATCTTCAAACACTATTTCCTCAAAAATCCATTGAATCAATCCAAATGACTACTATCGATCCACATAATCCTTTTTTGATTATCTAGGGAAGGAAACGAGGTGCAACGGACCAATAAACTACTCGTATTTCACTAGAGAAGAATAGAGAATCAATTCATAGTAGAAATGACACTAATCAGACGTTAAACGAGAAACGTAATATGTGATTAATGAACATGATGTCAAATCAAGGTAACACGACAAATTAAATATGATTTACTTGTATTTTAATTAAAATTATGAAACTACAGATTGGTGCATCATTGTATGTACAAAATCTTAACTAAATACATGCGATAGGAACTAGTTATACAAAAACATTAAACAACAATAGTTCTCGTATGGATGGCTTTTGCTTTTAGTAACGACCTCAAATGCTATGGAGTGTTAATTCTCAAGCATTATAAACACACTCCCGATCCAATATAATCAAATCTGATTATAATCAACATTGAAATCACACTAATCAATCAGTCATGGAACATAGCATCTATTGTTTAAATTGAAACCAAACCGGACATGACACCACACGAATGACCCTTGAAATCAATCCACTCCTACCTAAAACATATCCACAACACTCCATAACCAACTTCAAACACTCTTGCCTCAAATATAAATTGAATCAATCCAAATGACCACTATCGATCCACAGAATCCTTTTCCGACCATGAAGGGAAGGAAACGAGATGCAACAGACCAATAAACTACTCGTATTTCACTAGATAAGAATAGAGAATCAATTTACACTGGAAATGAAACTAGTCAGACATCAAACGAGGAACATAATAGGTGATTAATGAAAATGAAGTCAAATCAAGGTAACACGACCAATTAAATAAGATTTACTTGAATTTTAATCAAAATTGTGCAACAACAGATTGGTGCATCATTGTATTTACAAAATCCTAACTAAATACATAGGATAGGAACTTGTTATTCAAAAACATTAAACAACAATAGTTCTCGTATGGTTGGCTTTTGCTTTTAGTAACACCCTTATATGCTACGGAGTGTTGATTCTTAAGCATAATAAACACACTCCCGAACCAATCTAATCAAAGTTGATTATAATCTACATTGAAATCACACTAATCGATCACAAATGGAGCATAGCATCTATTGTTTAAATTGAAACCAAACCGGTCACGACACCACACGAATGACCCTTGAAATCAATCCACTCCTACCTAAAACTTATCCGCAACACTCCACAACCAACTTCAAACACTCATGCCTCAAAATTCCATTGAATAAATCCAAATGATCACTATCGATCCACAGAATCCTTTTTCGACCATCAAGGGATGGCAACGAGGTGCAACGGACCAATAAACTACTCGTATTTCACTAAAGAAGAATAGAGAATCAATTTATAGTGGAAATGAAACTAATATGACATCAAACCAGAAACGTAATATGTGATTAATGAAAATGAAGTCAAATCAAGGAAACACGACCAATTAAATAAGATTTACTTGTATTTTAATCAAAATTATGCAACTACAGACTGGGGCATCTTTGTATTTACATAATCTTAACTAAATACCTGGGATAGGAACTAGTTATACAAAACCATTAAACAACAGTAGTTCTTGTATGGATGGCTTTTGCTTTTAGTAGCAACCTAAAATGCTATGGAGTGCTAATTCTCAAGAATTATAAACACACTCACGAACCAGTCTAATCAGATATGTTTATAATCTACATTGAATTCACACTAATCAATCACACATGGAACATTATATTTATTGTTTAAATTGAAACCAAACCAGACACGACACCACACGAATGACCCTTGAAATCAATCCACTCTTATCCAAAACATATCCGCCACACTCCACAACCATCTTCAAACACTATTTCCTCAAAAATCCATTGAATCAATCCAAATGACTACTATCGATCCACATAATCCTTTTTTGATTATCTAGGGAAGGAAACGAGGTGCAACGGACCAATAAACTACTCGTATTTCACTAGAGAAGAATAGAGAATCAATTTATAGTAGAAATGACACTAATCAGACATTAAACGAGAAACGTAATATGTGATTAATGAATATGATGTCAAATCAAGGTAACACGACAATTTAAATATGAGTTACTTGTATTTTAATAAAAATTGTGAAACTACAGATTGGAGCATCATTGTATGTACAAAATCTTAACTAAATACATGCGATAGGAACTAGTTATACAAAAACATTAAACAACAATAGTTCTCATGTGGATGGCTTTTGCTTTTAGTAACAACCTCAAATGCTATGGAGTGTGAATTCTGAAGCATTATAATCACAGTCCCGAACCAATCTAATCAAATTTGATTATAATCTACATTGAAATCACACTAATCAATCAGTCATGGAACATAGCATCTATTGTTTAAATTGAAACCAAACCGGACACGACACTACATGAATGGCCCTTGAAATCAATCCACTCCTACCTAGAACATATCCACAACACTCCATAACCAACTTCAAACAATCTTGCCTCAAAAATCCATTGACTCAACGCAAATGACCAATATGGATCCACAGAATCCTTTTTCGACCATCAAGGGATGGAAACGAGATGCAACAGACCAATAAACTACTAGTATTTCACTAGAGAAGAATAGAGAATCAATTTATACTAGAAATGAAACTAATCAGACATCAAACGAGAAACGTAATAGGTGATTAATGAAAATGAAGTCTAATCAAGGTAACACGACTAATTAAATAAGATTTACTTGTATTTTATTCAAAATTGTGCAACTACAGATTGGTGCATCATTGTATTTACAAAATCCTAACTAAATACATGGGTAGGAATGTAAGGCCCCATTCCCGGAGACCTCACAGTTGGTCAATCATAGCATAAAACTAACAACACACATTTCATAAAATATTGCAGCAGAATTAGGTTAATATAAACCATTCATTCTATTAATAATTAACGTTGTTAAGCAATACATCATTGTTTTCTTGAATTTAAAAAGACATTTTTTTGTTGCATTACAAAACAACAATATCATTAAAGATGAATGCCAGTCTTGCCCTGCCTAGTAGTTTCCCCCGTGTGCCATCCTCAGCAACAATTACCTGCCAACTGAAAATGCATAAAAGTCATCGTTACTGAGTGAGTTCTAGTTTTAAAATGTTTAAAATACCTTATAGGATTTATACATCAAAATACCCTTTTCAATAAAATACTTCCTTTACTTTCGCACGTGAGCACTCATCATACATACATCAATGTATAAACTTAATTATCTTTCATTAAATAACGTATTTATTCATATCATACATTTTCATTATCTTTCACTTTCTATCTAGATCCTGTCTCATGCAATACCCCCGACTCATGTCCGAAGACTGATACTGTGCCGGGTAACGCGACAAGGACCCCGTCTCTGTTTGCAACACCCCTGACTTATGTCTGAAAACCGACACAGTACCGGGGCGAGCATCACGACATCTTTCGGGTAGATCTCAAGGATCAGACCCCCTTCGAGTCAATCTCAATGATTTCACTCCATTCGAGTCTGTAACGACAACATGGTCCCGCACCTCCTTTCATTGCTTGCAAGACTTTTCATACATTTCTTATGTTCCTCTTCTTTATTAACATTAATCTTTCACTTTCTTTAATTTAATACTTTACGCATACGAATATAAACACACCACGTAAAGTCACATTATACATAGTATAAAGCATCAACAACAGCCCACAACATGCATCACCACAACAGACATGAAACAACAAAACATTCCAGAACTTACCAGTTTCATTCTACTTCCCAAGCTTTAGAAAAATCCTAAGTCCTTAGACAAATGCGGATGAACAGAGAATGCGGATGAATGCCTTCAGATTATTCCAAGTGTCCAACTAAATGCTGGTAGAACAAATGCGAATGACTGAAACAAATACGCATGAACACTGTAGCAAATGCGCATGAACAAAAGAAACACGGAAGAACACTTGGGCGCATGAGCAACTACAAATGCAGATGAACAAACAACAAATGTGCATGAGCAAAATACTTTAAGTGCATGTTCAGTTCTTAAATGCAGATGAACTAACTGACCTGCAAATGCACTTATGCAATTATTCAGTCCCCAATCCTCGGTCTAACACATCTTTATCATCGATCTAACATGCTTAACATCTAGAGCAGGCATACAACCAAAAACACACCAACAATTCCTAACCAATCATGCTTATCCATCTGTTCGAAGCTTATACTCAACATCTTAAGCATCAACAGTGTATAAACCACCATAAAGCATAACATAATCACTCATATACAATCAGTAAAACATAAAACAGTTGCAAAACCTTTAAAACATGCATTTTCAGCCCCAAGAAGTTTAAAACACATAAAACCGGGGTCTAGAACTCACCTAGTGCAGCAAACAAGCAAAACTCCTCCAAACTCATGTGCTCAAGAGTTCAAACGCCTAAAAAAAGCAAAAACAAACAACAAAACACATATAAATCGGTTTCATGGTCAAAACCCAACATAAACCGAGCCAATTATGCATAGAAATACATACCAAGATCAAAAACAACCTCTAACTCTCTCTAGAACCGAGAGAACTTCGATTTCAGCTTCTTTTTCTTCTTTTCAGTTGAACACAGCAGCAGCAGGAAGATATGGGCAACCATGCCCATATAAAGTGCACTTTTTGACTTTTGTGTACTTTTACACAAAACACCCCTCATCTTTGGCTTCTTTTTGCTTTCTTCTTGATACATTTATTTTCTTTTTATTGGACCGAAGTTTCGGGTGTTACAAGTCTACCCCCTTAAAGAGGTTTCGTCCTCTAAACCTGTCACTCTTTGAATAACTATGGGTAATGCTGTCTCATTTCATCTTCAGTCTCCCACGTACACTCCGAACCCTTCAGATGTTTCCACTGCTCACATACGAGTGGAACCATTTTATTTCTCAGTCTCTTCTCCTTCCGGTCGATGATTGCCACTGGTTGCTCTACATAATTAAGCCGTTCATCCACTTCAATATCTTCCAGTGGTACAATCATGTCTTCATCGGCTAAGCATTTTCTCAAATGAGATACATGGAACGTCAGGTGAATTCCACTTAACTCATCAGGCAATTCTAGTAGATAGGCCACCTCCCCTACTCGTGCAACGATTCGAAAAGGCCCTATGTATCTCGAACTCAGCTTGCCCCTCTTCTAGAACCGGATGATCCCCTTCCAGGGCGAGACCTTTAACATGACTTTATCACCCACGTTGAACTCGATCGGTCTACTCCTCTTATCGGCATACGACTTCTGTCTATCCTTGGCTGCCTTCATAAAGGTTTTGATCTTTTCTAGCTTCTCAGTTGTAGCCTCGATTACCTCCACGCTTCCCAACTCTTTCTGCCTAATATCTCCCCAACACACGGGTGTTCTATACCTCCTACCATATAGCATCTCGTAAGGTGGCATGCCAATGCTGGCATGATAGCTGTTGTTGTATGAGAACTTTACCAACGGTAGATGATCATCCCAACTTCCTCTGAAGTCAATCACACATGGTCGGAGCATGTCCATGAGCGTTTGAATTGTCCTCTCAGACTGACCATCTGTCTGAGGATGGTAAGTCGTACTAATGTGTAGCCTCGTCCCCATTGCATCATGGAATCTCTTCCAAAACTTTAATGTGAACCGAGAGTCACGGTCTGACACGATAGACACCGGCACACCATGACGAGCTACAATCTCTTTGATGAACAGATCCGCCAACCTCTCAGATGAATACATCTCGTGGATCGGTAAGAAGTGAGCACTCTTTGTCAAACGATCAACTATTACCCAAATTGCATCATGCCCCCTTGCCGTACGTGGCAACTTCATGATGAAATCCATGGTGATGTGCTCCCACTTCCACTCGGGTATATCCAACGGTTAGATCTTCTCGTATGGCTTTTGATGCTCTGCCTTCACTTGTAAGCAAGTAAGGCACTTCTCACATACTCCTCCACGTCACGTTTCATACCCGGCCACCAATAGTCTTTCTTCATATCTTGATACATCTTAGTGGCACCAGGATGAATGGAGTATCGAGTCTTATGAGCTTCGTCCATAATTCGTCCCCGTAGATCACCATAGCGGAGAATCCACATCCGCCCAAAGCGGGTTCTAACTCTGTGGGTATTTTCTCTCAACTCCGTGACTAGACCTCTCATCCTTTCAGAGTTAAGGCAATCTTCCTTCAATGCCTCATCCTGAAATTCTTTGACCTGTGTGATCATTTCAGAGGTCATCACCAATTGGTAAGCTTTCACCCGGATTGGCTCGGGTCTCTCTTTTTGGCTGAGGGCATCAGCCACTACATTGGCTTTACCCGACTGGTAGTGGATTTCACAATCATAATCCTTAATCAGCTCTAACCACCTCCTCTGCCTCATGTTGAGATCTTTCTTCTCAAAGAAATACTTTAGCCTCTTGTGGTCCGTGAAGATTGTGCATTTCACCCCGTACAGGTAATGCCTCCAAATCTTTAAGGCGAAGACCACAGCTGCGAGCTCCAAATCATGCGTGAGATAATTGACCTCGTGGGTTTTCAACTGTTGGGACACGTAGGCTATTACTCTCCGATGTTGCATTAACACACAACCCAGTCCCGAATAGGAGGCATCTGAATACACCACTAAGTCTTCACTCCCTTCGGGTAATGTCAAAACAGGAGCTTGAGTTAATCTTGCCTTTAACTCCTCAAAAGCATCCTCCTGTTCTCGTCCCCACACAAACTTCACCTCCTTGCGAGTAAATTTAGTCAAAGGTGAGGCTATCTTGGAAAATTCTTGAATGAACCTCCTGTAGTAGCCCGCCAATCCCAAGAAATTTCGAATCTCGGATGGCGTCTTTGGAGACTTCCATTGCATCACCGCCGGGTCCACCATAATTCACGTAATTCCTTCAGAATTCACCACGTGACCCAAAAATTGAACCTCACGTAACCAGCATAAAGCTTCTCCCTGCTAAGCGTCTCTAATACTTCACGTATGTGGCCGGTATGTTCTTCTTTGCTCTTTGAATAAATCAGGATATCATCAATAAACACAATCACTGATTTATCTAACATCGGCCGACACACTCGATTCATCAAATCCTTAAAGGCAGCTGGCGCGTTAGTCAGACCGAAAGACATAACGAGGAACTCGTAGTGTCCATAATGCGTGTGAAAAGCTATCTTAGGAATGTCTTGCTCCTTAACCTTCAACTGATGGTAACCAGATCGGAGATCTATTCGTCAGAACCAACTGGCACCTTGGAGCTGGTCAAACAAGTCATCTATTCTCGGTAGGGGATATCGATTCTTCACTGTCAACTTGTTTAGCTCCCGGTAGTCTATGCACATCCTCATACTACCATCTTTCTTCTTGACAAACAGGACCGGAGCACCCTAAGGAGAGATACTCGGTCAAATGAAACCCTTGTCCAATAACTCCTGCAGTTGAACCATCAGCTCCTTCATCTCTGTTGGAGCTAATTGATACGGTGCCTTGGCAACGGGTTAAGCACCGGGTATCAAAACAATCTGAAACTCGATCTCACGGTCCAGTGGCATGCCTGGTAAATCTTCTGGGAACACGTCGGGAAAATCACACACAACTGGTACGTCGGACAATCGTGGTACTGACACGTCCACATCCTTCACATAAGCCAGGTAGGCACTACATCCATGTTTCATGCACTTCTCGGCTACCTCCATCGAAATCACCTTCGAAACTGTAGTAACTCGGTCACCGTAAACCGTTACCGAACTTCCATCGGGCGCTGTCAGTCGAATCATCTTTTTAGAACACACGATGTTTGCGTCATAAGCTGCCAACCAATCCATCCCTAGAACTACATCAAATCCACCTAGGGGCATGACAAATAGTTTAGCAGAGAACCTATGGCTTTCTAACTCTATGCCACAATCCTCAATCATATCAAAAATTCTGGTCGACTTACCAATAGCAGTTTCTACATCAAATGGCTCATCAATTATTCTACTACTAACAGGCAGCTTAGCATAGAATGCAGCAGAAATAAAACTCCTACTAGTACCAAAATCAAACAATACAGAGGCACAAGTATGGTATACCAGAAACATACCCGACACGACATCGGGATCCACCCTGGCCTCCTCCCGGGTCATTGTAAATGCTCTAGCGCTTGCCCTCTGCCCTTCACTCTCTATCCTCTTCTTCGCCCTAGAACTCTCTGCCCTTGGCTTCTTGCAATCCCTACTCACATGCCCCTCCTCGCCACAGTTATAGCACGTTATAGCCCCACATACCTTTGCCACGTGGAGGCTTCCCACACTTGAAGCATACATTCGATCCCCACTTGCACACACCAGTGTGCTCCTTCCCACATTTGCCACACTTCTTCATCCCCGAGCTTGATGACCCCACTCTTCGGTCATCCATTTTCGTCCTCTTCTTGTTTGGGGTGAAGCCACCACGCCCAAACCTCTTCCTACTCCAGTTCTTGTCACCACCACCTGTCTTCTTCACCTCAACCACCAACACCTCTCTCTCATCATAAAGCCTCCAAGCCAGATCCACTGCCGACCTAAAAGTGCTTGGTTAGGCAACAATCAAGTGCTTGCGGATATCAGCCGGCAATCCCTGCACATACCTCTTAATCTTCCTTGACACCGGCGTCACCTGATCCGGTACCAGCCTTGCCATTTCGTTAAACTTGGTGGTGTATTGCTGTGGGTCATGGTTCTCGCGTCAAGCTGTAAGAATTCTCTCTCTACCTTGTCTAGTTCCCTGTGAGAATAGAATTCCTCAACAACAAACTTCTTCAAATCTCCCCATCTCATCCTCCTGATGGCCCTGCTGCCCTCGGCTTGGACAATATTGTCCCACCAACACAAAGCCGAGTGAACGAATGAGTGAGTGGCAAATTTCACTTTCTAGTCCTCCCTGCACTCACTAGTATCCAACACTACCTCCATCTCTCTAACCCAGCGGTGGGCAGCTGCAGCGTTACCATTGCCGTCAAAAGTAGGGGGTAAGGCCCCGTTCCCGGAGACCTCACAGTTGGTCAATCATAGCATAAAACATTAAACAACACACATTTCATAAAATATTGCAGCGGAATTAGGTTAATAAAAACAATTCATTCTATTAATAATTAACATTGTTAAGCAATACGTCATTGTTTTCTTGAATTACAAAAGACCCTGTTTCGTTGCATTACAAAACAACAATATCATTAAAGATGAATAGATGCCAGTCTTGCCCTGCCGAGTAGCTTCCCCCGTGTGCCATCCTCAGCAACAATTACCTGCCAACTGAAAATGCATAAAAGTCAGCGTTGTTGAGTGAGTTCTAGCTTTAAAACGTTTAAAAATACCTTGTAGGATTTGTATATGAAAATACCCTTTTCAATAAATACTTCCTTTACATTCGCACGTGAGCACTCATCATACATACATCAATGTATAAACTTAATTATCTTTTATTAACTCACGTATTCATTCATTTTGTACATTTTCATTATCTTTCACTTTCTATCTGGATCCTGTCTCATGCAATTACCCCGACACATGTCAGAAGACTGATACTATGCCGGGGTACGCGACAAGGACCCCGTCTCTGTTTGCAACACCCTCGACTCATGTCCGAAAACCAACACAGTACCAGGGCGAGCATCACGACATCTTTCGGGTAGATCTCAAGGATCAGACCCCCTTCGAGTCAATCTCAATTATTGCACTCCATCCGAGTCTGTAACGACAACATGGTCGCGCACCTCCTTTCATTTCTTGCAAAACTTTTCATACATTTCTTATGTTCCTCTTCTTTATTAACATTAAGCTTTCACTTTCTTTAAGATAATGCTTTACGCATACGAATATAAACACACCACGTAAAGTCAAATTATACATAGTATAAAGCATCAACAACAGCCCACAACATGCATCATCACAACAGACATGAAACAACAAAACATTCCAGAACTTACCCGTTTTATTCTACTTCCCAAGCTTCAAATACGGATGAACAGAGACTAATGCGGATGAACAATAACTAATGCAGATGAACAATAACTAATGCGGATGAACAATAACTAATGTGGATGAATGCCTTCAGATTATTCCAAGTGTCCAACTAAATGCTGGTAGAACAAATGCGAATGACTAAAACAAATGTGCATGAACACTGTAGCAAATGAGCATGAACAAAAGAAATACGGAGGAACACTTGGGTGCATGAGCTACTACAAATGCGGATGAACAAACAATAAATGCGCATGAGCAAAATACTTTAAGTGTATGTTCAGCTCTTAAATGCGGATGAACTAACCGACCTGCAAATGCACTTATTCAATTATTCAGTCCCCAATCCTCGGTCTAACACATCCTTATCATCGATCTAACATGCTTAACATCTAGAGCAGGCATACAACCACGAAAACACCAACAATTCCTAACCAATCATGCTTATCCATCTGTTCGAAGCTTATACTCAACATCTTAAGCATCAACAACACATAAAACACCATAAAAGCACAACATAATCACCCATATACAATCGGTAAAACATAAAACAGCTGCAAAACCTTTAAAACATGCATTTTCAGCCCCAATAAGTTTAAAACACATAAAAACCAGGGTCTAGAACTCACCTAGTGCAGTAAACAAGAAAAACTCCTCCAAACTCGTGTGCACAAGAGTTCAAACACCTAAAACAAGCAAAAACAAACAACAAAACACATAAACACATATAAATAGGTATCATGGTCAAAACCCAACATGAACCGAGCCAATTATGCATAGAAATACATACCAAGATCTAAAACAACCTCTAACTCTCTCTAGAACCGAGAGAACTTCGATTTCAGCTTCTTCTTCTTTTCAGTTGAACACATCAGCAGCAGGAAGATATGGGTGACCATGCCCATCTAAAGTGCACTTTTTGACCGAAGTTTTACACAAAACACCCCTCATCTTTGGCTTCTTTTTGCTTTCTTCTTGATACTTTTATTTTCTTTTTATTTGACCGAAGTTTCAAGGAACTTGTTATACAAAAACATTAAACAACAATAGTTCTCGTATGGATGGCTTTTGCTTTTAGTAACAACTTCATATGCTATGGAGTGTTGATTCTCAAGCATAACAAACACACTCCCGAACCAATCTAATCGAAGTTGATTATAATCTACATTGAAATCACACTAATCGATCACACACGGAGAATAGCATCTATTGTTTAAATTGAAACCAAACCGGACACGACACCACACGAATGACCCTTGAAATAAATCAACTCCTACCTAAAATTATCCACAACACTCCACAACCAACTTCGAACACACATGCCTCAAAAATCCATTGAATCAATCCAAATGACCACTATCGATCCACAGAATCCTTTTTCGACCATCAAGGGAAGGAAACGAGGTGCAATGGACCAATAAACTACTCATATTTCACTGAAGAAGAAAAGAGAATCAATTTATAGTGGAAATGAAACTAATCAGACATCAAACGTGAAACGTAATATGTGATTAATGAAATTGAAGTCAAATCAAGGTAACACGACCAATTAAAAAAGATTTACTTGTATTTTAATCAAAATTGTGCAACTACAAATTGGTGCATGATTGTATTTACAAAATCTAAACTAAATACATGGGATAGGAACTAGTTATACAAAAACATTAAACAATAATAGTTCTCGTATGGATGGCTTTTGCTTTTAGTAACAACCTCAAATGCTATGGAGTGTTAATTCTCTAGCATAATAGACACACTCCCAAACCAATGTAATCAAATCTGATTATAATCTACATTGAAATCACACTAATCAATCAGTCATGGAACATAGCATCTATTGTTTAAATTGTAACCAAACCGGACACGACACCACACGAATGACCCTGGAAATCAATCCACTGCTACCTAAAACATATTCATAACACTCCCTAACCAACTTTGAACACTCTTGCCTCAAAAATCCATTGACTAAATCCAAATGACCACTATCGATCCATAGAATCCTTTTTCGACCATCAACGAGCTGCAACGGACCAATAAACTACTTGTATTTCACTAAAGAAGAATAGAGAATCAATTTATAGTGGAAATGAAACTAATATGACATCAAACTAGAAACGTAATATGTGATTAATGAAAATGAAGTCAAATCAAGGTAACACGACCAATTAAATAAGATTTACTTGTATTTTAATCAAAATTGTGCAACGGGAATCTTTGTATTTACAAAATCTTAACTAAATACATGGGATAGGAGCTAGTTATACTAAATCATTAAACAACAATAGTTCTTGTATGGATGGCTTTTGCTTTTAGTAGCAACCTCAAATGATATGGAATGTTAATTCTCTAGCATAATAAACACACTCCCAAACCAATGTAATCAAATATGATTATAATCTACATTGAAATCACACTAATCAATCAGTCATGGAACATAGCATCTATTGTTTAAATTGTAACCAAACCGGACACGATACCACACGAATGACCCTTGAAATCAATCCACTGCTACCTAAAACACATTCATAACACTCCCTAACCAACTTCGAACACTCTTGCCTCAAAAATCCGTTGATTAAATCCAAATGACCACTATCGATCCATAGAATCCTTTTTCGACCATCAACGAGGTGCAACGGACCAATAAACTACTTGTATTTCACTAAAGAAGAATAGAGAATCAATTTATAGTGGAAATGAAACTAATATGACATCAAACTAGAAACGTAATATGTGATTAATGAAAATGAAGTCAAATCAAGGTAACACGACCAATTAAATAAGATTTACTTGTATTTTAACCAAAATTGTGCAACGGGCATCTTTGTATTTACAAAATCTTAACTAAGTACATGGGATAGGAGCTAGTTATACTAAATCATTAAACAACAATAGTTCTTGTATGGATGGCTTTTGCTTTTAGTAGCAACCTCAAATGCTATGGAGTATTAATTCTCAAGCATTATAAACATACTCCCAAACCAATCTAATCAAATATATTTATAATCTACATTGAATTCACACTAATCAATCACACATGGAACATTACATTTACTGTTTAAATTGAAACCAAACCAGACACGACACAACACGAATGACCCTTGAAATCAATCCACTCTTATCCAAAACATATCCGCAACACTCCATAACCAATTTCAAACACTATTGCCTCAAAAATCCATTGAATCAATCCAAATGACTACTATCGATCCAAAGAATACTTTTTTGATTATCAAGGGAAGGAAACGAGGTGCAACAGACAAATAAAATACTCGTATTTCACTAGAGAAGAATAGAGAATCAATTTACAGTAGAAATGAAACTAATCAGACGTCAAACAAGAAACGTAATATGTGGTTAGTGTAAATTAAGTCAAATCAAGGTAACATGACAAATTAAATATGATTTACTTCTTTTTTAATAAAAATTGTGAAACTACAGATTGGTGCATCATTGTATGTACAAAATCATAACTAAATACATGGGATAGGAACTAGTTATACAAAAACATTAAACAACAATAGTTCTCGTATGGATGGCTTTTCTTTTTAGTAACAACCTCCAATGCTATGGAGTGTTAATTCTCAAGCATTATAAACACACTCCCAAACCAATATAATCAAATTTGATTATAATCTACATTGAAATCACACTAATCAATCAGTCATGGAAAATAGCATCTATTGTTTAAATTGAAACCAAACCGGACACGACACCACACGAATGACCCTTGAAATCAATCCACTCCTACCTAAAACATATCCACAACACTCCATAACCAACTTCGAACACTCTTGCCTCAAAAATCCATTGAATCAATCCAAATGACCACTATCAATCCACAGAATCATTTTTCGACCATCAAGGGAAGGAAACAAGATGCAACAGATCAATAAACTACTCGTATTTCACTAGATAAGAATAGAGAATCAATTTATACTAGAAATGAAACGAATCAGACATCAAACGAGAAACGTAATAGGTGATTAATGAAAATGAAGTCAAATCAAGGTAACACGACCAATTAAATAAGATTTACTTGTATTTTAATCAAAATTGTGCAACTACAGATTGCTGTATCATTGTTTTTACAAAATCCTAACTAAATTCATGGGATAGGAACTAGCTATACAAAAACATTAAACAACAATAGTTCTCCTATGGATGGCTTTTTCTTTTAGTGACAAACTCAAATGCTACGGAGTGTTGATTTTAAATCATTATAAACAAACTCCCGAACCAATCTAATCAAATCTGATTATAATCTACATTGAAATCATACTAATCGATCACACATGGAACATAGCATCTATTGTTTAAATTAAAGCCAAACCACACACGACACCACACGAATGACCCTTGAAATCAATCCACTCCTACCTAAAACTTATCCGCAACACTCCACAGCCGACTTCGAACACTCTTGCCTCAAAATTCAATTGAATGAATCCAAATGACCTCAATCGATCCACAAAATCCTTTTCCGACCATCAAGGGTAGGCAACGAGGTGCAACGGACCAATATACTACTCGTATTTCACTAAAGAAGAATAGAGAATCAATTTATAGTGGAAATGAAACTAATATGACATCAAACCAGAAACGTAATATGTGATTAATGAAAATGAAGTCAAATCAAGGTAACACGACCAATTAAATAAGATTTACTTGTATTTTAATCAAAATTGTGCAACTACAAACTGGGGCATCTTTGTATTTACAAAATCTTAACTAAATACCTGGGATAGGAACTAGTTATACAAAACCAATAAACAATAGTAGTTCTTGTATGGATGGCTTTTGCTTTTACTAGCAACCTCAAATGCTATGGAGTGCTAATTCTCAAGCATTATAAATACACTCACGAACCAATCTAATCAGATATGTTTATAATCTACATTGAATTCACACTAATCAATCACACATGGAACATTATATTTATTATTTAAATTGAAACCAAACCAGACACAACACCATACGAATGACCCTTGATATCAATCCACTCTTATCCAAAATATATCTGCAACACTCCACAACCAACTTCAAACACTATTGCCTCAAAAATCTATTGAATCAATCCAAATGACTACTATCTATCCACAGAATCCTTTTTTGATTATCAAAGGAAGGAAACGAGGTGCAACGGACCAATAAACTACTCATATTTCACTCGAGAAGAATAGAGAATCAATTTACAGTAGAAATGACACTAATCAGACATCAAACGAGAAACGTAATATGTGATTAATGAAAATGAAGTCAAATCAAGGTGACACGAAAAATTAAATATGATTTACTTGTATTTTAATAAAAAATATGAAACTACAGTTTGGTGCATCATTGTATGTACAAAATCTTAACTAAAAACATGGGATAGGAACTAGTTATACAAAAACATTAAACAACAATAGTTCTCATATGGATGGCTTTTGCTTTTAGTAACAACCTCAAATGCTATGGAGTGTTAATTAAAAGCATTATAAACACACTCCCGAACCAATATAATCAAATCTGATTATAATCTACATTGAAATCTCACTAATCAATCACTCATGGAACATAGCATCTATTGTTTAAATTGAAACCAAACCGCACACGACACCACACGAATGACGCTTGAAATCAATCCACTCCTACCTAAAACATACCCATAACACTCCATAACCAACTTCAAACACTCTTGCCTAAAAATTCCTTTGAATCAATCCAAATGACCACTATCAATCCACAGAATCCTTTTTTGACCATCAAGGGAAGGAAACAAGATGAACAGACCAATAAACTACTCGTATTTCACTAGATAAGAATAGAGAATCAATTTATACTAGAAATGAAACTAATCAGACATCAAATGAGAAACGTAATAGGTGATTAATTAAAATGAAGTCAAATCATGGTAACACGACCAATTAAATAAGATTTACTTGTATTTTAATCAAAATTGTGCAACTACAGATTGGTGCATCATTGTTTTTACAGAATCTTAACTAAATACATGTGATAGGAAATAGCTATACAAAAACATTAAATAACAATAGTTCTTGTATGGATGGCTTTTGGTTTTAGTGACAACCTCAAATGCTACGGAATGTTGATTCTCAAGCATTATAAACAAACTCCCGAACCAATCTGTAAGGCCCCGTTCCTGGAGACCTCACAGTTGGTCAATCATAGCATTATACATATAAAAACATTACACATTTCATAAGATTCCACAGCGGATCAGTTAACAAAAACCGTTCATCTCATTTATAACTACTATTGTTATGCAATACATCATTGTTTCTTGAGTTACAAAAGACCTTTTATTTGCATTACAAAACAACAATCTCATTAAGATTGAACTGATGCCAGTCTTGCCCCGACGAGTAGCTTCCCCCGCGTGTCATTCTCAGCAATAATTACCTGCCAACTAAAAATGCATAAAAGTCAGCGTTGCTGAGTGAGTTCTAGTTTTAAAACGTTTAAAATACCTTGTAAGATTTATATATGAAAATATCCTTTTCAATAAAATATTTCATTTACTTTCGCACGTGAGCATTCATCATACATACATCAAGGTATAATCTTGATTATCTTTCATTTGTCTCATGCATTCGTTCGTATCGTACTTTTTTTTCATTATCTTCCACTATTTCTAGATCCTGTCATAACTTTACCCCCATCGTTGGGCACAAAGCCACCTCATTCTCGGGGTTAAGTGACAAGGACCCCGTTTCGTACGTATGGATCAATCACTAAGACTGATCCCCCTGTGTGTGAACCCTTATGGGTTAGCCAAGATTGCATGCTATATAACACACAGTTGAGCTGACAACCCTCAGTGGATTGTGAACCTCCCTAAATTTTGCTTGCAAGACTTTTCATTCATTTATTATGTTCCATTGTACATTAGTCATTAATCTTTCACTTTCTTTAAGGATAATACTTTGCGTATATTAATACAATCACACCACGTATAGTCATATGATAGATACATAATAGGGAACATAAGAACATCCCAAAAACATACAAAACATAAACAATTACAACCATCAAGTCAAACCAGGGTGAAACCCTAAAATTCTGATTTCCCAAAATTCCAGAAATTTTTTTCTAAGGCTTTAGGCGCATGAGTACTATGCAGGCGCATGAGTACTGCTTGGGCGTATGAACAGTATGCAGGCGCATGAACCAACACTTAGGCACCTGAGGAAAACTTTTGGGCCCATGACTAATATATGGGCGCATGTACTTACACTTAGTCACCGGGTAGTAGGCGCATGAGGAACTTAGGCGCATGTGTACTATTGGGGCGCATGACCTAACAGTTAGTCTATTTTGATAAAATTTTCAGGTGCATGAGGTACTGTTTAGGCGCATTAGCCCTATTTGGGAGCATGAACCACTCTTATGTTTTTCTAAGTCAACTTTTTCAGGCGCATGAGCCCTATTTGGGTGCATGACCAGCAGTTGTGCATATTTTGGACTTATTTCCAAACCCAATCTGTATTCTAACCTATTCTAAGCTTGTATCCATCATTCTAAGCATCAAGAACACATATACAACCATAAATACAAACATAAACACACATATACATACAGGTACATATCTAATAGTTGTAAAACATTTTAATCATGCATTTTCAGCCCCGAAGAGTTTAAAAACACATAAAACCAGGGTCTAGAACTCACCTAATGTAGTCTTCAAGCAAAAATTCACCAAACTTGAAGGCACAAGAGTTCAAACACCTAAGACACAACCAAGCAAACAACCAGGCACCATAAACACATGAAAATCTGTTTCATGGTCAAAAACCCAACAAAACCGAGCCAAATATACAAAGAACACTCACCAATTTGCGAAAATTAGCCTTTCTTCCTTGAATAACTGAGAGAGTAGCTTCTTCTTCTTTCTACACTTTTCAGTCGAACAACAGGTGCAAAAAGGTTTATGGGGTGGCCAAACTCACAATATATTAAAATATTTGAGTTTTGTACTTTTTACACTTAGCCCCCTTCTTTCTTTTATTTTATTTTTGCAATATACTTTTCTTTTATCAAAAGTTTCGGGTGTTACAAGTCTACCCCCCTTAAAGATGTTTCGTCCCTGAAACCTATCATTCCTCGAATAGTTGTGGGTAATGCTGTCTCATTTCTTCTTCAGTCTCCCACGTAGACTCAGAACCCTTTTGGTGTTTCCACTGCACACGCACAAGTGGAACCACTTTATTACGCAGCCTCTTCTCCTTACGATCGATGATTTCCACTGGTTGCTCTACATAATTAAGCCGTCCACCTCGATGTCTTCTAGTGGTACAATCATATCCTCATCGGCTAAGCACTTTCTCAGGTGGGATACATGGAATGTTTGGAGAATTCCACTTAACTCATCAGGCAGTTCTAATTGATAGGTCACCACTCCTACTCGTTTGATAATCCGGAAAGGCCCTATGTATCTTGTACTGAGCTTACCCCTTTTCCTGAATCGGATGATCCCCTTCCAAGGTGAAACCTTCAACATGACTCTATCGCCCACGTTGAACTCGATTGGTCTACGCCTTTTTTCGGCATACGACTTCTGTCTATCCTTGGCCGCCTTCATAAAGGCTTTGATCTTTTCTAACTTCTCTGTCATAGCCTTAATCACCTCAAGACTTCCTAACTCCTTCTGCCTGATATCTCCCCAACACACGGGCGTTCTACACCTTCTACCGTATAGCATCTCATATGGTGGCATACCAATGCTGGCATGATAACTGTTGTTGTATGAGAATTCCGCTAACGGTAAATGATCATCCTAACTTCCTCCAAAGTCGATCATGCATGCTCAGAGCATATCCTCGAGCATCTAAATCGTCCTTTCAGACTGACCATCTGTTTGAGGTAAGCTATGCTGATGTGTAGCTTTGTCCCCATCGCATCATGGAATCTCTTCCAAAATTTTGATGTGAATCGGGTGTCACGGTCCAACATGATAGACACCGGCACACCATGACGAGTTACAATCTCTTTCATAAATAGATCCGCTAGTCTCTCGAATGAATACGTCTCGCGGATCGGTAGGAAGTGAGCACTCTTTGTCAGACGATCAACAATCACCCATATGGTATTATACCCCCTTGTCGTATGAGGTAACTTTGTGATGAAGTCCATGGTGATGTGATCCCGCTTCTACTCAGGTAATGGTTGGATCTACCCATAAGGCTTCTGATGTTCTGCCTTCACTTGCAAGCAAGTAAGGTACTTACTCACATACTCCACTACATCGTGCTTCATACCCGGCCACCAGTAATCCTTCTTCATATCATGATACATCTTTGTAGCACCGGGATGAACGGAGTATCGAGTCTTATGAGTTTCATCCATATTCATCCATGTAGGCCCCCGTAACGAGGGATCCACATACGCCCGAAGCGGGTTCTAACTCCGTGAGTGTTTTCTCTCAACCCCACGGCTAGACCTCTCATCCTTTCAGAGTTAAGGCGATCTTCTTTTAGGGCCTCATCTTGATATTCTTTGATCAGGGTCATCACGTCAGAGGTCATCACTAGTTGATAAGCTTTCACCCGGATAGGCTTGGGTCTCTCTTTCCGACTAAGGGCATCCTCCACTACATTGGCTTTGCCCGGGTTAAAATGGATCTCACAATCATAATCCTTGATCAACTCTAAGCACCTCGTCTGCCTCATGTTGAGATCCTTTTGCTCGAAGAAATACTTTAAGCTTTTGTGGTTCATGAAGATTGTGCACTTTGCCCCGTACAGGTAGTGCCTCCAAATCTCTAGTGCGAAGACCACAACCGCTAGCTCCAAATCATGGGTGGGATAATTAACCTTGTGGATTTTCAGCTATCGGGACGCGTAGGCTATTACCTTTCCACGTTGCATTAACACGCAACCCAGTCCCAAGTAAGAAGCATTCGAATACACCACTAAGTCTTCACTCCCTTCGGGTAATGTCAAAACAGGAGCTTGGGTCAGTCTCGCCTTTAATTCCTTGAAAGCATCCTCCTGTTCTTGACCCCACACAAACTTTACATCCTTGCGAGTCAATTTAGTCAAAGGTGAGCCTATATTGGAAAAGTCTTGAATGAATCTCTTATAGTCGCCCGCCAATCCCAAGAAACTTCGAGTCTCGGATGGCGTCTTTGGAGGCTTCCATTGCATCACCGCCTCAACCTTCGCCGGGTCCACCATAATTCCTTCAGAATTCACCACGTGACCCAAAAATTGAACTTCGCGCAACCAAAAAGCACACTAAGAGAATTTAGCATACAGCTTCTCTCTTCTAAGTGTCTCTAATACTTCGCGTATGTGGCCGGCATGTTCTTCTTTATTTTTCGAGTAAATCAGGATATCATCAATAAACACAATCACCGATTTATCTAGCATTGGCCGACATACTCGGTTCATCAAATCCATAAAGGCAGCTGGCACACAATCACCGAGTTCTAGTTTTAAAACGTTTAAAATACCTTGTAAGATTTATATATGAAAATATCCTTTTCAATAAAATATTTCCTTTACTTTCGCACGTGAGCATTCATCATACATACATCAAGGTATAATCTTGATTATCTTTCATTTTTCTCATGCATTCGTTCGTTTCATACTATTTTTTCATTATCTTCCACTATTTCTAGATCCTGTCATAACTTTACCCCCATCGTTGGGCACAAAGCCACCTCATTCTCGGGGTTAGGTGACAAGGACCCCGTTTCGTACGTATGGATCAATCACTAAGATTGATCCCCCTGTGTGTGAACCCTCATGGGTTAGCCAAGATCGCATGCTATATGACACACAGTTGACCTGACAACCCTCAGTGGATTGTGAACCTCCTTAAATTTTGCTTGCAAGACTTTTCATTCATTTATTATGTTCCACTATACATTAGTCATTAATCTTTCACTTTATTTAAGGATAATACTTTGCGTATACGAACACAATCACACCACGTATAGTCACATGATAGATACATAATAGGGAACATAAGAACATCCTAAAAACATACAAAACATAAACAATTACAACCATCAAGTCAAACTTGGGTCAAACCCTAAAATTCTAATTTCCCAAAATTCCAGAAATTTTTTTCTAAGTCTTTAGGCGCATGAGCACTATGCAGGCGCATGAGTACTGTTTGGGCGTATGAAAACTATGTAGGCGCATGAACCAACACTTAGGCACCTGAGGAAAACTTCTAGGTGCATGACTACTATATGGGCGCATGTACTTACACTTAGTCACTGGGCAATAGGCGCATGAGGAACTTAGGCGCATGGGTACTATTGGGGCACATGACCTAACAATAAGTCTATTTGATAAAATTTTCAGGCGCATGAGGTACTCTTCAGGCCCATTAGCCCTATTTGAGCGCATGAACTACTCTTATGTTTTTCTAAGTCAAATTTTTCTGGCGCATGAGCCTATTTGGGCGCATGACTGGTAATTGTGCATATTTTAGACTTATTTCCAAACCCAATCTGCATTCTAACCTATTCTAACCTTGTATCCATCAATCTAGGCATCAAAAACACATATACAACCATAATTACAAACATAAACACACATATACATACAGGTACATATCTAACAGTTGTAAAACATTTTAATCATGCATTTTTAGCCCCAAAGAGTTTAAAAACACATAAAACCAGGGTTTAGAACTCACAATGTAGTCTTCAAGTAAAACTTCACCAAACTTGAAGGCACAAGAGTTCAAACACCTAAGACACAACCAAGCAAACAACCAGGCACCATAAACACATGAAAATCAGTTTCATGGTCAAAAACCCAACAAACTGTAACACCTGAAAATTTTGATAAAAGGAAAGTATCTTGCAAAAAAAGAAGGGAAAAAGAGCCAAAGTGGAACGTGGCTAAGTGTAAAAAGTACAAAACTCAAATATTTTAATATATTATGAGTATGGCCGCCCCATAACACCTTTTTGCACCTGTTGTTCGACTGAAAAGTGTAGAAAGAAGAAGAAGCTGCTCTCTCGGTTATTCAAGGAAGAAAGGCTGGTTTTCGCAATTGGTGAGTGTTATATGTGATTATTTGTTCGGTTTTGTTGGGCTTTAACCTTGAAACCGATTTTTAAGTGTTCTATGTATTCGGTTGTTTGTTTTGGTGTGTTTTAGGTTTTTGAACTCTTGTGCACACAAGTTTGGAGGAGTTTTACTTGTTAGTTGCAATAGGTGAGTTCTAGACCCCGGTTTTATGTGTTTTTAAACTCTTTGGGGCTAAAAATGCATGATTAAAGTGTTTTACAATTGTTAGATATGTACCTGTATATATGTGTGTTTATGTTTGTATTTATGGTTGTATATGTGTTCTTGATGCTTAGAATGATGGATACAAGCTTAAAACAGGTTAGAATGCAGATTGGGTTTGGAAATAAGTCTAAAATATGCACAACTGCTGGTCATGCGCCCAAATAGGGCTCATGCGCCTGAAAATTTTAACTTAGAAAAACATAAGAGTGGTTCATGCGCCCAAATAGGGCTAATGTGCCTGAACAGTACCTCATGTGCCTGAAAATTTTATCAAAATAGAATAACTGTTAGGTCATGCGCCCCAATAGTACCCATGCGCCTAAGTTCCTCATGCGCCTACTGCCCAGTGACTAAGTGTAAGTACAAGCGCCCATATAGTAGTCATGCACCCAGAAGTTCTCCTTAGGCGCCTAAGTGTTAAGTCATGCGCCCGCATAGTACTCATGCGCCCAAGCAATACTCATGCGCCCAAGCAATACTCATGCGCCTACATAGTGCTCATGCGCCTAGAACACTTAGAAAATATTCTAAAATTTTGGGAAAAAGGGAATTTAAGGAATTTCTCAGGGATGTTTTGATGATTGTAATTGTTTATTTTATGCATGTTTTGGGCTGTTCTTATGTTCCTTATTCTGTATTTTATGGCTATACGTGGTGTGATTGTATTCGTATATGCAAAGTATTATCTTTAAATAAAGTGAAAGATTAATGACTAATGTATAGTGGAACATAATAAATGAATGAAAAGTCTTGCAAGCAAATGATAAAGGAGGTTCACAACTCATTGAGAGTTGCTAGCTCAACTGTGTGTAATATAGCGTGCGATCTTGGCTAACCTGTGAGGGTTCACACACAGGTGGGATCATCTTAGTGATTGATCCATACGTATGAAACAGGGTCCTTATCACTTAACCCCGAGAATAAGGAGACTGTGTGCCCAACGATGGGGGTAAAGTTATGACAGGACCTGGAAATAGTGAAAGATAATGAAAAAGTATGAAACGAATGAGTGCATACGATAATGAAAGATAATAAGTTTATTCCTTGATGTATGTAAGATGAATGCTCACGTACGAAAGTAAGGAAAGCATTTTATTGAAAAGGAGCATGTTTCATATATTAACGATACGAGGTATTTTAAACTTATTTTATTGAAAACGAGCTATTACCTTGAATGACCGTGTTGGTGTTTGAATCTTATAGCGATTAGAGGATGGCTGGTGGAAGATCGTTTAAGGCTTCTTAAGGTGGAACACAGGGTGGTCGTAGTGGTAGACCACGGGCCGCAAGGAACAAGACTAAGACTGCGGAGACGGCTTTAGCTGAGCCCGAGCTTCATCATCCGGAGAGCGGTGATGAGAGTGCTAACTTAAGAGCCTCAGTAAAGGGGTAGTTGTGGAGGAGGTGCATCAAGTCATGCAGACAATCTTACCATCTGTAGTGACTGAAGTCATCTGTGATGTGAGGGAGGATGAGAGAAAGGAGAAGGAGGAGGTGAGAAGGACTACGGCTGGGAGAAGGGGGAATGAGAGGAGTCATGATGATGAGGAGGAACTAAATGCTGGGACGACAGCCTCTAATGATGAAGAGGAGATGGAAGTACGGGAAACCGCGAAGGGGTGTAGTTATGGGGCATTCCAACGATGCAAACCCCCAACTTTTGATGGCAACGGTAATGCTGCAGCTGCTCACCGCTAGGTAAAAGAGATGGAGGCGGTGCTGGAGATTAGTGAATGTAAGGAGGACCAGAAGGTGAAGTTCGTCACTCACTCGTTTGTAGACTCGGTTTTGTGTTGGTGGGACAATATTGTCCAAGCCGAAGGCAGCGGAGCCATCGGAAAGATGAGATGGGGAGAGTTGAAGAAAATGGTGATCGAGGAATTTTGCCCTCACCGAGAGCTTGATAAGATCGAAAGGGAGTTCCTACAGCTAGAGGCGGGAACCATGACCCACCAGCAATACACCGCCAAGTTCAACGAAATGGCAAGGCCGGTACCGGATCAGGTGACGCCGGTGTCAAGGAAAATCAAGAGGTATATTCAGGTGTTGCCGGCTAATATTCGCAGGCATTTGATTACTGCCCAGCCTTCGGTCGGTAGTAGACCTGGCGGGTAGATTGTATGATGAGAGAGAGGAGACTGTGGTGGAGGTGAAGAAGACAGGTGGTGGTGACAAGCACTGGAGTGGGAAAAGGTTTGGACGCAGTGGTTTCACTCCAAATAACAAGAGGATGAGAATGGATGACCGAAGAGCGGGGTCATCAAGCTCGGGGATGAAGAGGTGTGGCAAATATGGCAAGGAGCACACTGGTGAGTGCAAGTGGGGATCGAATGTATGCTTCAAGTGTGGGAAGCCCAACCACATGGCAAAAGTATGTGGGGTTATAAAATGTTACAACTATGGTGAAGAGGGTCGCGTGAGTAGGGATTGCAAGAGGCCAAGGGCCGAGAGTTCTAGGGCGAAGAAGAGGACGGAGAGTGAAGGGCAGAGGGCAAGCGCTAGAGCATTCACGATGACCCGGGAGGAGGCCAGAGTGGACCCCGACGTCGTGTTAGCTATGTTTCTAGTAAATCAAACTTGTACCACTGTATTATTTGATTCTGGTGCTAGTAGGATTTTTATTTCTACTACTTTTTGTGCTAAGTTGTCTGTTAGTAGTAGAAGTATTGATGAGCCATTTGATGTAGAAACTGCTATTGGTAAGTCTTTCAAAATTTCTGATATGTTAGAAGACTGCGACATAGAACTAGAAGGCCATAGGTTCTCTGCTAAACTATTTGTGATGCCCCTAGGCGGATTTGATGTAGTTCTAGGGATGGAGTGGTTAGCAGCCTATATGGCAAATATTATGTGTCGCAAAAAGATGATTCGATTAATTGCGCCCGATGGAAGCTTGGTGACGATCTACCGTGATCGAGTGACAACGATGCCTAAGGTGATCTCGATGGCGGTGGCAGAGAAGTGCATGAAACGCGGATGTAGTGCCTACCTGGCTTATGTGAAGGATGTGGACGCGTTAGTACCACAATTGTCCGATGTATCAGTTGCATGTGACTTTCTGGACGTGTTACCAAAAGACTTACCAGGCGTGCCACCGGATCACAAGATTGAGTTTTAGATTGATATGATACCCGGTGCTCAACCCGTCGCTCAACCCATCGCCAAAGCACCGTACCGATTGGTTCCGAAGGAGATGAAGGAACTGATGGTGCAACTACAGGAGTTGATGAACAAGGGGTTCATCCGGCTGAGTATCTCTCCTTGGGGTGCTCCGGTCTTGTTTGTCAAAAAGAAGGACGGTAGTATGAGAATGTGTATCGACTACCGAGAGTTAAACAAGTTAACAGTAAAGAATCGATATCCCCTGCCTAGAATAGATGACTTGTTTGACCAACTCCAAGGTTCCAGTTGGTTCTCACGAATAGATCTCCGATCTGGTTACCATTAGTTGAAGGTTAAGGAGCAGGATATTCCTAAGATAGCTTTCCGCACACGTTATGGACACTACGAGTTTCTCGTTATGTCTTTCGGTCTAACTAACGTGCCAGCTGCCTTTATGGATTTGATGAACCAAGTGTGTCGGCCAATGCTAGATAAATCACTGATTGTGTTTATTGATGATATCCTGGTATACTTGAAAAATGAAGAAGAACATGCCGGCCACATACGCGAAGTATTGGAGACACTTAGAAGAGAGAAGCTGTACGCTAAATTCTCTAAGTGTGCTTTTTGGTTGCGCGAAGTTCAATTTTTGGGTCAAGTGGTGAATTCTGAAGGAATTATGGTGGACCCGGCGAAGGTTGAGGCGGTGATGCAATGCAAGTCGCCAAAGACGCCATTTGAGATTCGAAGTCTCTTGGGATTGGCTGGCTACTACAGGAGATTAATTCAAGACTTTTCCAAGATAGCCTCACCTTTGTCTAAATTGACTCACAAGGAGGTGAAGTTTGTGTGGGGTCGGGAACAGGAGGATGCTTTTGAGGAGTTAAAGGCAAGATTAACTCAAGCTCCTGTCTTGACATTACCTGAAGGGAGTGAAGATTTAGTGGTATATTCGGATGCCTCTTATTTGGGATTGGGCTGCGTCCCGATAGCTGAAAATCCATGAGGTCAATTATCCACTCATGATTTGGAGCTAGCAGCAGTGGTCTTTACGTTGAAGATTTGGAGACATTACTTGTACAGGACGAAGTGGATAATCTTCACGAACCACAAAAGCCTAAAGTATTTCTTTGAGCAGAAGGACCTCAACATGAGGCAGAGGAGGTGGCTAGAGTTGATCAAAGATTATGATTATGAGATCCATTACCACCCGGGAAAGGCCAATGTAATGGCGAATGCCCTTAATCGGAAAGAGAGACCGAGCCGATCTGGGTGAAAGCTTATCAACTAGTGATGACCTTTGACATGATGACCCAGATCAAAGAATTTCAAGATGAGGCCTTGAAGGAAGATCGCCTTAACTCTGAAAGGATGAGAGGTTAAAACCCGCTTCGGGCGGATGTGGATCCCTTGTTACGGAGACCTACGGGGGTGGATCATGGATGAAGCTCATAAGACTCGATACTCCATTCATCCCGGTGCTACCAAGATGTATCATGATATGAAGAAGGATTACTGGTGGCAGGGTATGAAGCGCGATGTAGTGGAGTATGTGAGTAAGTGCCTTACTTACTTGCAAGTGAAGGAAGAACATCAGAAGCCTTATGGGAAGATCCAACCGTTGGATATACCCAAGTGGAAGTAGGAGTACATCACCATGGACTTCATCACGAAGTTACCTCGTATGGCAAGGGGGTACGATACCATATGGGTGATAGTTGATCGTCTGACAAAGAGTGCTCACTTCCTACCTATCCGCGAGATGTATTCATCCGAGAGACTGGCGGATATGTTTATCAAAGAGATTGTAACTCGTCATGGTGTGCCGGTGTCTATCGTGTCGGACTGTGACACCCGATTCACATCAAAATTTTGGAAGAGATTCCATGATGTGATGGGGACGAGGCTACACATCAACACAACTTACCATCCTCAGACAGATGGCCAGTCTGAGAGGACGATTCAGATGCTTGAGGATATGCTTCGAGCATGCGTGATTGACTTTGGAGGAAGTTGGGATGATCACTTACCGTTAGCAGAATTCTCATAGAACAACAGTTATCATGCCTGCATTGGTATGCCACCATATGAGATGCTATATGGTAGAAGGTGTAGAACACTCGTGTGTTGGGGAGACATGGGGCAGAAGGAGTTAGGAAGTCTTGAGGTGATCGAGGCTACTGAAGAGAAGTTAGAAAAGATCAAAGCCTTTATGAAGGCGGCCAAGGATAGACAGAAGTCGTATGCCGACAAAAGGCATAGACCAATCTAGTTCAACGTGGGCGATAGAGTCATGTTGAAGGTCTCACCTTGAAAGGGGATCATCCGATTCAGGAAAAAGGGTAAGCTCAGTCCAAGATACATAGGGCCTTTCCGGATTATCGCACGAGTAGGAGAGGTGGCCTATAGATTAGAACTTCCTGATGAGTTAAGTGGAATTCACCCAACATTCCATGTATCTCACCTGAGAAAGTGCTTAGCCGATGAGGATATGATTGTACCACTGGAAGACATCGAGGTGGATGAACGACTCAATTATGTAGAGCAACCGGTGGCAATCATCGATCGGAAGGAGAAGAGATTGAGAAATAAAGTGGTTCCACTTGTGCGTGTGCAGTGGAAACACCGAAAGGGTTCGGAGTCTACATGGGAGACTGAAGAAGAAATGAGACAGCATTACCCACAGCTATTCGAAGAGTGTCAGGTTTCAGGGACTAAACCTCTTTAAGGGGGGTAGACTTGTAACACCTGAAAATTTTGATAAAAGAAAAGTATCTTGTAAAAAAAGAAGGGAAAAGAAGCCAAAGTGGAAGGGGGCTAAGTGTAAAAAGTATAAAACTCAAATATTTAAATATATTGTGAGTATGGCCACCCCATAACACCTTTTTGCACCTGTTGTTCGACTAAAAAGTGTAGAAAGAAGAAGAAGAAGCTGCTCTCTCGGTTATTCAAGGAAGAAAGGTTGGTTTTCACAATTGGTGAGTGTTATATGTGATTATTTGTTCGGTTTTGTTGGGCTTTAACCTTAAAACCGATTTTTAAGTGTTCTATGTGTTTGGTTGTTTGTTTTGGTGTGTTTTAGGTGTTTGAACTCTCGTACACACAAGTTTGGAGGAGTTTTAGTTGTTGGTTGCAATAGGTGAGTTCTAGACCCTGGTTTTATGTGTTTTTAAACTCGTTGGGGCTGAAAATGCATGATTAAAATGTTTTACAACTGTTAGATATGTACCTGTATGTATATGTGTGTTTATGTTTGTATTTATGGTTGTATATGTGTTCTTGATGCTTAGAATGATGGATACAAGCCTAGAACAGGTTAGAATGCAGATTGGGTTTGGAAATAAGTCTAAAATATGCATAACTGCTGGTCATGCACCCAAATAGGGCTCATGCGCCTGAAAATTTGACTTAGAAAAACATAAGAGTGGTTCATACGCCCAAATAGGGCTAATGTGCCTGAACTGTACCTGATGTGCCTGAAAATTTTATCAAAATAGACTAACTGTTAGGTCATGCGCCCTAATAGTACCCATGCGCCTAAGTTTCTCATGCGCCTACTGCCCAGTGACTAAGTGTAAGTACATGCGCCCATATAGTAGTCATACGTCCAGAAGTTCTCCTCAGGCGCCTTAGTTTTAAGTCATGCGCCCGCATAGTACTCATGCACCCAAGCAATACTCATGCACCTGCATAGTGCTCATGCGCCTAGAACACTTAGAAAATATTCTGAAATTTTTGGAAAAAGGAAATTTAAGGAATTTCTCTGGGATGTTTTGATGATTGTAATTGTTTATTTTATGCATGTTTTGGGCTGTTCTTATGTTCCTTATTCTGTATTTTATGGCTACACGTGGTGTGATTGTATTCGTATATGCAAAGTATTATCTTTAAAGAGAGTGAAAGATTAATGACTAATGTACAATGGAACATAATATTGAATGAAAAGTCTTGCAAGAAAATGATAAGGGAGGTTCACAACTCATTGAGAGTTGCTAGCTCAACTGTGTGTAATATAACGTGCGATCTTGGCTAACCCGTGAGGGTTCACACACAAGGGGGATCAGTCTTAGCGATTGATCCATACGTACAAACGGGGTCCTTATCACTTAACCCCGAGAATAAGGAGGCTGTGTGCCCAATGATGGGCGTAAAGTTATGACAGGACCTTGAAAGATAATGAAAAAGTACGAAACGAACGAATGCATACGATAATGAAAGATAATAAGTTTATACCTTGATGTATGTAAGATGAATGCTCACGTATGAAAGTAAAGAAAGAATTTTATTGAAAATGAGTATGTTTCATATATTAACGATACGAGGTATTTTAAATGTTTTAAAACTAGAACTCACTCAGCAACGCTGACTTTTATGCATTTCAGTTGGCAGGTAATTATTGCTAAGGATGGCACGCGGGGGAAGCTACTCATCGGGGCAAGACTGGCATCCGTTCAATCTTAATGAGATTGTTGTTTTGTAATGCAATTAAAAGGTCTTTTGTAACTCAAGAAACAATGATGTATTTCTTAACAACTGTAATTATTAATGAGATTAATGGTTTTAGTTAACTGATCCGCTACGGAATTTCATGAAATGTGTAATGTTTTATATGTATAATGCTATGATTGACCAACTGTGAGGTCTCCGGGAACGGGGCCTTACAAAAACCGAGCCAAATATACAAAGAACACTCACCAATTTGCGAAAATCAGCCTTTCTTCATTGAATAACCGAGAGAGCAGCTTCTTCTTCTTCTTTCTACACTTTTCAGTCGAACAACAGATGCAAAAAGGTGTTATGGGGTGGCCATCCTCACAATATTTTAAAATATTTGAGTTTTGTACTTTTTACACTTAGCCCCCTTCCACTTTGGCTCCTTTTCCCTTCTTTTTTTTTTTGCAAGATACTTTTCTTTTATCAAAATTTTTGGGTGTTACACAATCTAATCAAATCTGATTATAATCTACATTAAAATCACACTAATCAATCGCACACGGAACACAACATCTATTGTTTAAATTAAAACCAAACCGGACACGACACCACATGAATGACCCTTGAAATCAATCCACTCCTACCCAAAACTTATCCGCAACACTCCTTAACCAACTTCAAGCACTCTTGCCTCAAAAATCCATTGAATCAATCCAACTGACAACTATCGATCCACAGAATCCTTTTTCGACCATCAAGGGAAGGAAACGAGGTGCAACGGACCAATAAACTACTCGTATTTCACTAGAGAAGATTAGAGAATCAATTTACAATGGAAGTGAAACTAATAAGACGTCAAACGAGAAATGTAATATGTGATTAATGAAAATGAAGTCAAATCAAGGTACCACGACCAATTAAATAAGATTTACTTGTATTTTAATCAAAATTGTGCAACTACAGATTGGTGCATCATTATTTTTACAAAATCTTAACTAAATACATGGGATAGGAACTAGTTATACAAAAACATTAAACAACAATAGTTCTCCTATAGATGACTTTTGCTTTTAGTGACAACCTCAAATGCTATAGTGTGTTGATTCTCAAGCATTATAAACAAACTCCCAAATCGATCTAATCAAATCTGATTATAATCTATATTGAAATCACACTAATTGATCACATAAGAACACAACATCTATTGTTTAAATTGAAACCATACTAGACACGACACCACACGAATGACCCTTCAAATCAATCCACTCCTACCCAAAACTTATCCGCAACACTCCATAACCAGATTCAAACACCCTTGCCTCCAAAAATCCATTGAATCAATCCAAATGACCACTATCGATCCACAGAATACTTTTCCAACAATCAAGGGAAGGAAACGAGGTGCAACGAACCAATAAACTACTCGTATTTCACTAGAGAATGATAAAGAATCAATTTATAGTGGAAATGAAACAAATCAGACATCAAACGAGAAACGTAATATGTGAATAATGAAAAGGAAGTCAAATCAAGTGAACACGACCAATTAAATAAGATTTACTTGTATTTTAATATAAATTATGCAACTACAGATTGCTTCATCATTGTATTTACAAAACTTAACTAAATACATAGGATAGGAACTAGTTATACAAATACATTAAACAACAATAGTTCTCGTATGGATGGCTTTTGCTTTTAGTAACAACCTAAAATGCTACGAAGTTTTGATTCTCAAGCCTTATAAACACACTCCAGAAGCAATCTAATCAAATCTGATTAGATTGTTTAAATAGCATCTATTGTTTAAATAAAACCAAAACCGGACACGACACCACACGAATGACCCTTAAAGTCAATCCACTAATGTCCAAATCTTATCCACAACACTCCACAACCAACTTCGAACACTCTTACCTCATAAATCCATTAAATCAAAGCAAATGACAACCATCAATCCACAGATTCTTTTTTCGACCATCAAGGGAAGGAAATGAGGTGCAACGGACCAATAAACTACTCGTATTTCACTAGAGAAGAATGGAGAATCAATTTACAGTGGAAATGAAACAAATCAGACATCAAACGAGAAATGTAATATGTGATTAATGAAATGAAGTTAAATCAAGGTAACACGACCAATTAAATAAGATTTACTTGTATTTTAATAAAAATTGTGCAACTACAGATTGCTTCATCATTGTATCTACAAAACTTAACTAAATACATGGGATATGAACTAGATATACAAAAACATTAAACAACAATAGTTCTCGTATGGATGGATTTTGCTTTTTGTAATAACCTCAAATGCTATGAAGTTTTGATTCTCAAGCCTGATAAACACACTCCTAAATCAATCTAATCAAGTCTGATTATAATATACATTGGAATCACACTAATCGATCACAAATGGAACAAAGCATCTATTGTTTAAATAAAAACCAAAACTGGACACGACACCACATGAATGACCCTTAAAATCAATCAACTTATGTCCAAATCTTATCCACAACATTCCACCACCAACTTCGAACACTCTTGCCTAAAAAATCCATTAAATCAAACCAAAAGACAACTATCAATCCACAGATTCCTTTTTCGACCATCAAGGGAAGGAACCGAGGTGCAATGGACCAATAAACTACTCGTATTTCACTAGAGAAGAATAGAGAATCAATTTACAGTGGAAATGAGACTAATCAGACGTCAAACGAGAAACGTAATATGTGATTAATGAAAATGAAGTCAAATCAATGTAACAAGACCAATTAAATAAGATTTACTTGTATTTTAATCAAAATTGTGCAACTACAGTTCTGCATCATTGTATTTACAAAAGCTTAACTAAATACATGGGATAGGAACTAGTTATACAAAAACATTAAACAACAATAGTTCTCGTAGGGATGGCTTTTGCTTTTAGTAACAACCTCAAATGCTGCGGAGTGTTGATTTTTAAGCATTATAAACACACCCCCAAACCAATCTAATCAAATCTGATTATAATCTACATTGAAATCACACTTATTGGTCACACATGAAACATAGCGTCTATTGTTTAAATTGAAACCAAACCAGACACGACACCAGACGAATGACCCTTTAAATTAATCCACTCCTACCTAAAACAAATCCGCAACACTCCACAACCAACTAAGAACACTCTTGCCTCAAAAATCCATTGAATCAATCCAAATGATAACTATCAAAGAGAACACTAGAGAATCAAATTACAGTGGAAATGAAACTAATCAGAGGTCAAACGAGAAACATAATATTTGATAAATGAAAATGAAGTCAAATCAAGGTAACAAGACCAACTAAATAATATTTACTTATGATTTAATCATAATTGTGCAGCTATAGATTGGTGCATCATTGTATTCACAAAAGTTTAACTTAATACATGGGAAAGGAACTAGTTATATAAAAACATTAAACAACAATAGTTCTCGTATGGATGGCTTTTGCTTCTTGTAACAACCTCAAATGCTATGGAGTTTTGAATCTCAAGCCTTATAAACACACTCCCGAACCAATCTAATCAAATATGATTATAATCTTCATTGGAATCACACTAATCAATCACACATGGAATATAACATATATTGTTTAGATTGAAACCAAAATCGAACACGACACCACACGAATGACCGTTAAAGTAAATCGACTCCTACCCAAAACTTATCGAAAAAACTCCTTAACTAACTTCAAAGACTCTTGCCTCAAAAATTCATTGAATCAATCCAACTGACAACTATCGATCCACAGAATCCTTTTTCGACCATCAAGGGAAGGAAACGAGGTGCAACGGACCAATAAACTACTCGTATTTCACTAGAGAAGATTAGAGAATCAATTTACAGTGGAAGTGAAACTAATCAGACATCAAACGAGAAATGTAATATGTGACTAATAAAAATGAAATCAAATCAAGGTACCACGACTAGTTAAATAAGATTTACTTGTATTTTAATCAAAATTGTGCAACTACAGATTGGTGCATCATTATTTTTACAAAATCTTAACTAAATACATGGGATAGGAACTAGTTATACAAAAACATTAAACAATAATAGTTCTCCTATGGATGGCTTTTGCTTTTAGTGACAACCTCAAATGCTATAGTGTGTTGATTCTCTAGCATTATAAACAAACTCCTGAACCAATCTAATCAAATCTGATTATAATCTACATTGAAATCACACTAATCGATCAGACATGGAACACAACATCTATTGTTTAAATTGAAACCATACCGGACACGACACCACACGAATGACCCTTGAAATCAATCCACTCCTACCCAAAACTTATCCGTAACACTCCATAACCAATTTCAAACACCCTTGCCTCCAAAAATCCATTGAATCAATCCAAATGACCACTATGTGATTAATGAAAATGAAGTCAAATCAAGGTACCACGACTAGTTAAATAAGATTTACTTGTATTTTAATCAAAATTATGCAACTACAGATTGGTGCATCATTATTTTTACAAAATCTTAACTAAATACAGGGGATAGGAACTAGTTATACAAAAACATTAAACAACAATAGTTCTCGTATGGAGGCTTTTGCTTTTAGTAACATCCTCAAATACTGCGGAGTGTTGATTTTTAAGAATTATAAAGACACCCCCGAACCAATCTAATCAAATTTGATTATAATCTACATTGAAATCATACTAATTGGTCACACATGGAACATAGCATCTATTGTTTAAATTAAAACCAAACCAGACACGACACCAGATGAATGACCCTTGAAATCAATCCACTCCTAGCTAAAACAAATCCGCAACACTCCACAACTAACTTCAAACACTCTTGCCTCAAAAATCCATGAATCGATCCAAATGACAACTATCAAAGAGAACAATAGAGAATCAAATTACAGTGGAAATGAAACTCTTAGGTCAAACGAGAAAATAATATTTGATAAATGAAAATGAAGTCTGCAGGATCGTTAAAGGGTACTTAAGCTTGCACTTAGTTAACACACTTAGGAGGATCTTAAGATCACTTAACAATTCAAATAGGAAACTATGAACTTTTACTGAAGATACAAGACAAACACAAGTAAAAGCAAGAGCAAGAACACAAGATAAAATTTTCAAGAAAGTTGTATATTGCTTCTCTAGTTCTATTACAAGTGTTGTACAAGTGTATTTTGAATACAAGAACCGGAGACTACTTATACTACATCTTACAACCGTCAATATGCAAAAAGACAGTTGGAAGTGACTAATCTAGACAACAAGATTAGCCTAAAGTCAAAAGGCAGATTGCCTTTTGACTAGTGACTATGACAAGCCATAGCTCACTGACTTTCCTATTAGAAAAAGCCAAGAAGGAACAAAAACAGAAACTTGCAGGTGAAGACCTTATCTACTTTATCATAAAGTATGGAAGTTTCACCAACAAGTGATAGCAGGTGAACTACCAGAGCATGCAGCGGAAAGTAGGTTGCTTTATGATAAAGTTGATGGAAAAGGTATCTTTTTCTCTCTCTTCAGAAGAAAATCAGTCTTGTCTTTAAACAGCTTCGGAGGACTTTGTCTTGAGAGCTTCGGAAGACTTCATCTTTTACCTTCGGAAGAGTTGAGTCTTTGGCTTTGGAAGACTTTACACTTAGAATATTTTCCAAGTTTAGTGTAAAGCTTCCGTAGCAGTTTCTTCTAAAATTTGGCTTCGGAAGATTTTACACTTAGCATTTTTCTTGAGTGTGTAAAACTTCCGAAGCTAGTTCACCTTTCTTCTGAAGAGCATGTTGGAAGACTTGGTTGTTTTGGTATCTTTTGGTTGCATCAGCCTCTTAACTTCAGAGGTTCCTACAAACTCCCTCTAGGCTGATGCTACCAAAACAGAGAGGTTCTTCAGACTGGGATAGTCGATATGAGGATCTTTAGAATTCCTTTCTTCATCAGCAGATTTGGATTCTTCAGACTCATGAAGTACCTTCTCATGTCAAAGAGATCATGCAGAGGAAGTTCAAGCATATCACTTGTGAAGTAGATATGTTATTCTCCCTGATCTTTAGTGACATACCATCTGTCTAGATCTTCAGCAAAAGCCCAGGACAGAATTTGTCTTCTAACAGGGAGAGGCTCTACTATGATAGGAGTTGCTTGAGAGTCCTCTTCCTGTACTTCCTTAGGATGTTCTGAATCATCCTGAGGTTGGGAGGAGTATGCCTTTCTTCTTTTCTTCTTTGAAGATGATCTTCTTATGGCCATCCTCTTTTTCCTCCCTGATGATTTTAACTGAGAGGGTTGGTCTTCAGTACCAGGTTCTTCAGTTGATTCCCTCTCAGTTGGGATCTTTTCTCTCCCAGTTTCAAAAGGAGAGGGAGGAGAACCCTGCTATGGGTTAGAAGATGAAGTTGGTTGTTATGCAGCTTTAGGTGCAGGTGGTATTGTCTCTGTAGGTTCCACCTTTACCTCAACTTCAGGTTGAGCTTGACTTGATGATGAATGAAGGTCCACAAGCTCTCCCCTTTTTATCTTCTGCCTGATCACCCTTATGTGCTCATCCATTGTGGATAGAGACATGGACCAAGCCTCCTTCTGGAGAACCCATACAGTTTCAAGAAGCTCATCATCCTCTGCCTATCTGCAGACTTTTTCTGACTTTTCTGGATGATGGCTCTTGATTTTGTAGCTTCTTCCCTTTGCCTCTTCTTTGCATCTTGCTTTTCTTTCTTGGCTTGCTCTTCCAGCTGCTTATTGTATTCAAATAATATATAATCATAGGGCAAGGAAAGGAGTGCAGGTGCCTGATAGAGACCTGTGGCACTCAGGTAGTTGATCATTTTTAATCTTGCTTCTTCATCAACTACCTGAGGTTGTTCAGCAGCCACAGTCTCTGACTCAGGACTTTCTTAAATTGGGGAGAGGACAGGAATGTTCTTGTTAAGCCTTTTTCTCCTCATTTCTTCCTTGTGTTTGAGGGTCAAGGCCGCATCCTCTGCTTCCTTCCTCTCCTTTGACAATTCAATGTCAGCCAGTTCATTTAACTCCTCTAAGGGGAGAGAGATGAGTTCATCTATGTTGTAGTTCCTGGTCCCCAGATAGTTGAGCCTGGCTACCCTTAATTCATCTTCTTGAGTGTTTGGTACAAGGGCAGCCAGAATTGCAGCTTGCATGAATCCCAGGGAACCACTTGAACTCTCTCTCCTCAGCTTCCTCTTCCTCTCTCTCTTTTCTTCTTCAATCTCTTCAGGAGTCATCTTCCTTTTGCCTTTGTCAGTTGTAGATCTTGATGGCTCAGTCTGAGGAGAGCTTTGGCCTTTATTGCTTGATTCAGTAGTCAAGCTCTAGCCAGAGAGAGGTTGCGAAGCACCATCACCAGCTGGTGCCTCACTGAGGGTATGGGGTACTGGAGGAGATCTTGTCTCAAGGTTCACAGTCTCAGCCTCTGGGCCTTCAGTCAAGGCTTTCCTTTTAAAGCTAATCTTGGGGTCTACCTCAACATCCAGTTGACCAAAGGCTTCAACTACTAGCCTCTGTATATATGATGCAGTTCTCCTTTTGAATTCTACCAGCACCTAGTCTTGAATTTGATTGGCTAATCTGACAGCTTGTCTGTTATTGCTTGGGTTGACAAGTGCCAGATCTACCAAGTTTATACTCTCATAGAAACTCAGGGTGGAGATGTTGAGAATTTCTTGTTGACCCTGAGCTCTAGAGATCACAAGAGCTTTCCTATCACTGTCATACTACCAACCCCAGATTAGGTTCTCAGATGGGGCAGACATTACTCTTGGTACTCCCTCCTCAAACAGTTGTTAAATGAGCAGTTCTAGATCACTGTCTAGAGGAGGTTGCTGAGCATGGACAATTGTAAGATAGGATGGTGAGTCCTGTATGTCCATACTTAAGGAACCCCTACCCAATGATAGTGTCAAGAGGCTGGGTTACCATGGTTGAGGTCTTAAAGATGTAATCACTAGCAACAATGAGAGCCTCTTCCACATGGATCTCCTAGACAATCATAGAAAGATCCACCTTAGTTTGGGGTGTCTGATGTGGGCTAGACAGGGGTGAAGCAGGAGTACTCATCTCTCCTTGAGTATGGGTAGAGAGGGGAGAGTCATGATACTCACTGAAACCCAAATCTTCATCAGAGTAGAAGTCAAGGCTGGGTATGGGGAGGTTGAGATCAAGAGGCTGGGGATGGTAGCTTTCCCCTAAAGGTTGATCACTAGAGTGTTAAGACTCAGAGTGATGGCTTAAGGCTGTTTGTGGAGTTGTGAGCTCATCAGGCTGAGCATGAGGAACCTCAGCACGGATTGTTTGAAAGATGGGAGTGGTCTGCTCCTTAAGGGAAGTGGGAGCTCGAGATTCCACTTCCTCCTGTATAGGTTGTGATATGGGGGCCTACACATGCTCAGTAGCAAGTGCAGGGGTTTGCTTGGATTTTCTTTGGTAGGTGATTTTGATGGTAGGTTGTATTTGAGGTGGGTGAGAAGTAGAGGGTGTTGGTTCATCACTAGTTGGGGCTGGTAGGATGTCACCCTGAGCAATGAGCTCAAACATTTTCGGGACAAGGGCTGTTTCTACCCCTGAGAACCCAACAGTTGGCTTTTTCAATATCTTGAAAATGCCGGGCCTTATATGTGCAAGTTTAAGAACATTACCTGTTCCCCTCAACTTTGGTCCCAATTCACAGTTGAGAATGTGTTGAACATACCGGGGGAACATGTAATATTCTAAGGAATCCAAATTCGCCAGTAAATTTGTAAATACAAACTGAGAGTACCTGAATTTGACCCCTTGAACCATTCCATGGACATTGAAGGAGAGGTCTTCTGGAATCTGGTCCCATCCTCCATGTTTGTTGGATAGGCTATGTATGATGACATGGAGGAGGTATTTCCATTGGAATGAGACCTTCCCCTTCCTGAAGGTCTTGACCGAAAAGTCACCTTCGTAGCACATTGCGCAAAGGATTGGTTGACAGCAGCTTTTGGAAAGAACAGCTCACCTGCTTCATCATCCAGCTGCAAATGGGTGTTTATAATGGCTGGAGTGATGAAAACCGTCCTCCCCTATACTGTGGTAGACAGTGCCTTCTCCCCGTCCATGGTGACCTCTTGACAGGTCCACCAGAACTCAAGCAACTGATCCTCATAGAGAGGAGGATCGATTGTAAGGGAGGTGAAGTAGTGAGACAAAGAAATATACCTACATACGTCTGAGAAGCTTGGATCCTTCTAAGAGTTTAACAGAGCAACTTCATTGTGTTGCCTGTGTAGGTACATGGTGAAATCAGGGTCGTTACGACCATCAAGATTGGCCATTTGAAGAAGCTTTGTAGTGAACAAAAGAAGAAGAAGATGAAATTTGGGGGTAATTTTAGGTTAAGGAACAATGAGAGAAGTGAGATGAAATAGAACCGTTTAGAAAGATATACTCTGGATTTGAGACAAAGTTATGAAAAAAAGAAAAACTTTGAAATCCGCAAGTGGATCCTACTTCTGAAAAAGGCGCCCAAAAAGGTAGTTTTCTTGGAAGTAGAAAAAGCTTCCGAAGGCAATTTTGGTTTTGAAAGCTTTGCAATCAAAGATTCCGAAAGCAATTTTGCTTCGGAAGATATTTCAAAGAGTTTTGAAAATTTTGGCTTTGGAAGAAATAAATGGGTCTTTCGAGACTAAATTGCTTTCGGAAGAAATTGGTTCCTAAAATGCATTTAAGTACTTATACCAAAATTTAAGCTTCGGAAGATACTTCAAGAATTTCTTCCGAAGGTAAATCTCAGATAAGCTGTTTAAACGATTTAGACATAAATTTCTTCCGAAGGCAACTTTTGCTTCTTCCGAAGGTAAATTTTCATCATTCTAAGAGATATCATTTTAAAAGTTCATTTTTCTTCCAAAGAGAACTGGGCTTATGAAGTGATCGCATAGACAACCTAGGACACACAGTTTTAAAAAATAATATTGATTAGGTTATTAAGAAAAATCTACTCAAAGTTAATCATCCCAATAGCTAATACAAGATATTTAAATCTCTGTTCATCAAACTCTTTTGTGAACAGATCGATATATTGTTCATTTGTGTTAACTTTGATTAGTTTTATCAATCCTTTTGCAAAATTATCCCTAATCAGATGATATCTGATGTTGATGTGTTTGGTCCTTGAGTGCTGCACAGGATTCTCTGTAATAGAGATGGCACTGTTGTTGTCTATATGGATGGGAGTCTCTTTGAAATTGAATCCATAGTCTAGCATCTGGTTTTGAATCCAAAGAACTTGAGCACTGCAGCTGGCAACAGTGATGTATTCAGCTTTAGCAGTTGATGCAGACATACAGGATTGCTTCTTGCATTGCCAAGAGATTATCCTTCCACCCAGGAACTGACACCCCCCAGATGTGGACTTTGCAGTCATGTTGCAGCCACCATAATCACTATCTGTATAAGCATACAGATTGAAGTCTGACTTCTTTGGATACCAAAGGCCTAGATTTGGAGCACCTTTGAGATATCTAAGGATCCTTTTGACAGTGATTAGGTGTGACATCTTGGGGTTGGCTTGATATCTTGCACATATACATGTGGCAAACATGATATCAGGCCTGCTAGCAGTAAGATACATAAGTGACCCAATCATAGCCCTGTAGAGATGTTCATCAACACACCCCCCTCAAGATCAGGACCATAGGAGTGGTTTCTGGCTATGGGTGTCTTTGCAACCTTACAGTCAGTCATCTTGAATCTTGTAAGTATGTCCTGTACATACTTTGACTGACTGATGAAGATGCCATATTTAACCTGCTTCACTTGAATTCCTAGAAAGAAATTGAGTTCCCCCATGGAACTCATATCAAATCTATTCTTCATCAGCATCTCAAAGTCTTTGCAGAGCTTTGGATTAGTTGAACCAAAGATGATGTCATCCACATATATCTGAACTAGCAATGTGTCATTTCCTGTTTCTTTGATGAAGAGAGTCCCATCAATAGTACCTCTTTTGTATCCATGTTGATAGAGGTATGTTGCTAGTGTCTCATACCACTTTCTTGGAGCTTGAAGCAGTCCATAAAAGGGCTTTATCAAGCTTGCAGACATAATCAGGATGAGATGGGTCTGCAAAGCCAGGTGGTTGTTTAATATAAACTTCTTCATCAATCACCCCATAGAGAAAAGCACACTTCACATCAAGCTGGTAGACCTTGAAATCCATGGATGCAGCATAAGCTAGAAATATTCTTACAGCTTCAAGTCTTGCAACTGGAGCAAAGACATCAGTGTAATCAATTCCTTCTTCTTGAGTGTATCCTTGGACAACCAGTCTAGCCTTGTTCTTGATGATGATCCCTCTATCATCTTTCTTTTTCCTGAATACCCATTTGGTTCCTATGACACTCTTCCCTTAAGGAAGAGGACATAAGTTCCAAACCTTCTATCTTCTGATTTGAAGCAGCTCATCTTGCATAGCTTCAATCCAGCTTCCATCCTTTAAAGCCTCATCAACCTTCTTCGGCTCTATCTGGGATAAGAAACAAGAATGTAGACAAACATGGCTGTCATGAGCTTGTCCTCTTGTTCTTACCCCTGAGACAACATTTCCAATGATGTTTGTGGAGGGATGTGACTTGTGGATCCGAAGTTGAGGGATCACAACAAGTTGGTTAGACAGATCTAAATTTGAGAAATTCTTATTTGGCAATGAGGTGTCTCCCACCACATCAGCACACTTATCAAGAGAGACTTGATCCAATGAGTGTGTGACATCATTCATGTTATCTTCAATGGACTGGTTTTCAGCATCAAGAAATTCTTGATCACTGTCACCATCTCCAGTTCCTTCTCCAGCATTTGAAGTTCCTTCTCCTGAATTCTGAGCCTCAGAGCTAGAATTGGAAGGCAATTCATTTGAATCAGCAGTATTTGTCATGCTAGTACTGATAGGAGCTTCAATTGCAGGGTTAGTCACCACTGGAGCTTAAGTAGTCTTCTTGTTTGGTCTTCTCAGCTCAAATCTTGGATCAGGATCTTCTGTTGACCTGTTATCTGTAGATCCTGAAACATTCTCATAAGATTTGTTAAAACAGTTGGTAACTAAGTCAAGATCAAACAGCCAATCCAGACCAGAACCTTTTACACAAGGTGTGTGTTCATTGAAAGTCACATTGGCTGACTCCTTAATGATTCTAGTTCTGAGATTGTATACTCTATAAGCCTTAGCTTGAGAAGAGTACCCAACAAAGTGTCCATCATCTGATTTCTCAGCAAACTTGGCTATTTTGATCTTTGGTATTCTAGATGGTGCAAGGACATCCAAATGTTCTGAGAAAACCAATGAATGGTCTTCTTTTGTACCACAGTTCATAAGGAGTCTTACCATGTATCTTAACTACCAAAACTCTATTTTGCACATAGCAGGCTATGTTGACAGCCTCTGCCCAGAAGGTGATGGGCAGCTATGGTTCTTGCAGCTTCAATAAGTGTCATTTTTCTCCTCTCAGCAACACCATTTTGCTGAGGAGTCCTGGGAGCACTGTATTGTCTTGAAATACCCTTTTCATCACAAAATGTATCAAGGATTTGGTTTTTGAATTCGGTTCCTTGATCACATCTTATGATTTAGACCTTGTGAACAGATTGATTCTCAATTTTCAGAATGAAATTCTTTAAGATGTCAGGAGTTTCATCCTTAGTTCTAAAGAAAAACACCCAAGTGAATCTTGTGAAGTCATCTGTGATCACCAAATAGTATGAGGTCCTTCCTAAACTCATTACACTGGTGGGGCCAAACAGATCCATATGTAACAAGTGTAGGGGAGTAGTGATAGAGTTCATTTCCTTTGGCTTGTAAGACACTTTGTGTTGCTTCCCCTTCAGGCATGCAACACAGTGGTCATCACTTGTAAAATCTTTCTTTGGCATTCCAGTTACCAAATCATTCTTAATCAGTTTATTCATGTTCTTAAAGTTTACATGGCACATTCTTTTATGCCAAAGGAAAGATTCATCACTATTTGCTTTACATAGAAAGCAAGAAATCTCTCCAGAGGGAGATGTTTTCTGCAAGTCCATCTTGTACATGTTTCCTTTCCTGAGGGCTCTAAGCAAAATATGCTCTTGAGGAATGTCAACCCCGGGCTTGAGAACAATGCACTCATGCTCAGTAAAGAGCATGTGAAGTTTTTGGTCACGAAATTGGGACGCACTCAAAAGATTGTATCCAAGCTCCTTGACAAAGTTTACCTTCTCAATACCGAGCTTACCATTTGAGACCTTGCCCCTACCAGTGATGTAACCTCCTGTATCTACTCTAAAAGTAACTGGTCCTCCATCAATTCTTTCAAAGTTTTGAAGTAGGGACTCATTGCCTGTCATGTTCCTGGAGCAGCCACTATCAATGATCCATACATTTATGTTTGCCTTTGGCTATCCCTGCACAAAAGAGATGATTTAGTTACATTTGGAAACCCAAGCCTCATTGGTCTTGGGCTTATAAAGTTTAGATGAAGACAATGAAATAGTAAGTGATCCTATGTTCAAGCTTTGAGGATCATTTGTTATTGCTAAAGAGGAGCTTTCTGTCTCAAGGTCTTCCTTCATCTTCCACACCATCTTTGGAAGATTGGGCTTGACCTTCACTACTTCGGAAGCTTTTGTAGCTTCGGAAGCTTTGGAGACGGATCCTTAGGAAGATCTTGCTTTCACTACAGCAAGCTTCAGTGCTTCGGAAGCATTCCTTTCTTCCGAGACCAACTTTTATTCCGAAGGCAATTTCCTACTTGCCTTCTTCTTCATTTTGGAGCTTCTGAAGGAAACAGATTTTTCTTCCGAAGCTGTTTGTTTCTTCTTCTTCTTAGAAGTTTTCTTATTGATCATGTGGATAGTACTCTTGGGATTGTATTGACAATCCTTAGCCAGATGTGAAGTACTACCACACATAACACAATCTAATTCTTTCCTTCTGAGAGTCTTCTTTCCCAAAGAAGACTGAGCTTGAACATTTTCCTCTTCTTTCTCCACCTTTTCAGATGATGCAGCAGGCTTCTTAGGGTGAAGCTTGCTATTTGAAATGGATGGTTTAGGCTGTGTAGCAGTGACACACAGCTGATCTATCGTCTTGTTCTTGTTGGAATGAGTTGAAGCTGAAGTAGAACTCTTGGTACTAGAATTCTTGACAGGATCTTCAGCTTCTATCACCTTGAACCCTGCAGAGATAAATACTTGTTTTTGTTTGGGATCAAAGGTGGTCTTGATCTCTTGAGCTTTTCTGGATCTTCTCTTTGCTCTTCTGATCAAGTTCTTTCTCTTGGTTTTGCTCAAATCAGCTTCTTTCTCCTCCTTAGGAGCATGGTGACCCTTTTTGGATTGACTCTCTTCACTCATCTCAGAGTCATCCCTCACCTTCTCCTCTTCATCCTCTTCATCACTGGGGTCTATGGATGGCAGCTCATCTTGACCAGTTCCACACCTAGGAGATCTGACTGATAGTAGAGTGTGTGGAGGAGCTATCTCACTAGTTCCCAGTCCCTGCTTATTCTGATAACACACTTTTGCATGCAGAGATAAGGATATCATGTTCTTGAAGGTCTCTTCTTCAAGAACACATTTTTCTGCCCTGGCTTTGCTGATCACAAGCTCAGCCTGGCATTCAGTCAACTTGGTAATAAGATCCTTAATTTGAGTCCTGTAGTTTGTTTGCTCATGTTTAAGAGTTGAAACTGTTTTCTCCAGATCTTCTATCTTAAGTTTATAGTCATTTTCAGCTCTTTTAAAATCAGCTTTTAAAATATTTAAAGACTCAATATCATATATTATTTCCAAGTTGTAGGACCCGTATCTATTTACTTTAGCTATACATTCAGGAGAGCAAAGATGTTCAAGTACCTTGGCTTCATCATGATCAGCCATGAGTGCTTGGTTTGGAGATGCATCTTCAGCTTGAAAGCTCCAGTCAAAGCCTCCTTTTTCAACAGCAACTGCAGCTTGCTGTCTTGGTTTCTCATTCTGGTTCCCTCCTTCAGTGTAGTTTGTCCTGGATGAAGCTTGGCCACCATTTGACTTAGGTGCCTTGCATTCTCTAGGAAAGTGTCCCACCTGGTTACAGTTGTAACACTTGACTTTGCTCTTGTCTAGTCCAAACTTGCCACTGGCAGCATTGCTAGGAAACCTTCTCCCAGTCCTCTTGTAGAACTTCTACGCTCTGTGAGTGAGAAGAGCCATTTGCTGGACTATCTCCATGTACTCCAGATCATCTGGATGGATACAGTCCAGGTCTTCAAGAGTGAAGAGAAAGTTGCCTGTACTTTCATCAGTGGAGACAAAAGCTTGAGAAGAACTTGTCTCTTGGAAGGGACTTCCTTGGATGTAGCTCTCTCTGGGTGTCTCTGGGAAGGTGATGAAAGGACCCTTCTGTGAGGTTTTAGGGTAGCAGATGAGATGATGTTGTGGTTCTCTGCTATCCCTTTCAACCACATGAAGGGCTGAACTCTGGTGAGTGTTGGAGCTACCAGATGAATTTTGCATATTCATCTCCATCTGGTATCCACTGAGTATCCCATGCAACTCAGTGAGAGTACAGGTCTTGAGGTTTTTAGTCCTCTTAATGACCACACAGGTCTTGAGTCATGGTTTCACCTGTCTTGAAGGTGAAATTTTCAAACTGCTGCTTCAGGAGATCCTTCTTGTTCTCCTTGGCTTCATTTGAACCCTCATACATCAGTTTCAGTGCATCCCATAGCTGTTTAGCGGTCTTGCACTTCTTGAAACCTCTGTAGATGGAGTTTGGAAGAGCAGTTTGGAGGGCTGTCATGGCTTTCTGATCAATGTCAATTCTTTTCCAGTCTTCATTAGAAAAGTCAGCCCTCTCCTTTGGTATCATGCCACCACCACCAGCAGCTGAAGAGGTGCATGGTACATGAGGTCCATTGACAACATACTCCCACATCCCGAAATCTTGAGACTTGATAAAGCCTTCCATTCTTTGACATCAAGTGTCAAAATCCTCAGGAGTGATCAGCGGGGACTTTGTCATTGTTCCAGTTTCCATATCAGCTTTGGAGATAGCTGCCATTTGAAGAATTAAGTGATGTGTGTAAATAAGAGTTTTAGAAGATGGTGAGATCTTACAATCAAGAGCCTGGAATGCTCGGATACCAAATGCAAGATCGTTAAAGGGTACTTAAGCTTGCACTTAGTTAACACACTTAGGAGGATCTTAAGATCACTTACCAATTCAAATAGGGAACTGTGAACTTTTACTAAAGATACAAGACAAACACAAGTAAAAGCAAGAGCAAGAACACAAGATAAAATTTTCAAGGAAGTTGTATATTGCTTATCTAGTTCTATTACAAGTGTTGTACACGTATATTTTGAATACAAGAACCAGAGACTACTTATACTACATCCTACAACCGTCAATATGCAAAAAGACAGTTAGAAGTGACTAATCTAGACAACAAGATTATCCTAAAGTCAAAAGGCAGATTGCCTTTTGATTAGTGACTATGACAAGCCATAGCTCACTGACTTTCCTATTACAAAAAGCCAAGAAGGAACAAAAACAGAAACTTGTAGGCGAAGACCTTATCTACTTTATCATAAAGTATGGAAGTTTCACCAACTAGTGATAGCAGGTGAACTACCAGAGCATGTAGTGGAAAGTAGGTTGCTTCATGATAAAGTTGATGGAAAAGGTATCTTTTCTCTCTCTTCAGAAGAAAATCAGTCTTGTCTTTAAAAAGCTTCGGAAGACTTTGTCTTGAGAGCTTCGGAAGACTTCATCTTTTACCTTCAGAAGAGTTGAGTCTTTGGCTTTGGAAGACTTTACACTTAGAATATTTTCCAAGTTTAGTGTAAAGCTTCCGCAGCAATTTCTTCTGAACTTTGGCTTCGGAAGATTTTACACTTAGCATTTTTCTTGAGTGTGAAAAACTTCCAAAGCAAGTTCACCTTTGTTTCGAAGTGCATGTTGGAAGACTTGGTTGTTTTCGTATCTTTTGGTTGTATCAGCCTCTTAACTTCGGAGGTTCCTACAAAGTCAAATCAAGGTAACAAGACCAAATAAATAACATTTACTTTTGTTTTAATCATAATTATGCAACTATAGATTGGTGCATCATTGTATTCAGAGAAGTTTAACTAAATACATGGGAAAGGAACAAGTTATACAAAAACATTAAACAACAATAGTTCTCGTATGGATGGCTTTTGCTTCTTGTGACAACCTCAAATGCTATGGAGTTTTGAATCTCAAGCCTAATAAACACACTCCTGAACCAATCTAATCAAATATGATTATAATCTTCATTGGAATCACACTAATCGATAACACATGGTAGATAACATCTACTGTTTAAATTGAAACCAAAATCAAACACGACACCACACGAATGACCGTTAAAGTAAATCAACTCCTACCCAAAACTTATCGAAAACACTCCTCAACTAACTTCAAACCCTCTTGCCTCAAAAATCCATTGAATCAATCCAACTGACAACTATCGATCCACAGAATCCTTTTTCAACCATCAAGGGAAGGAAATAAGGTGCAATGGACCAATAAACTACTTGTATTTCACTAAAGATGAATAGAGAATTATTTTACAGTGTAAATGAAACTAATCAAACGTAAATCAAGAAACTTAATATGTGATTATTAAAAATGAAGTCAAATCAAGGTAATATGACCAATTAAATAAGATTTACTTGTATTTTAATCAAAATTGTGCAACTACAGATTGCCTCATCATTGTATTTACAAACCCTAACTAAATACATGGGATAGGAACTAGTTATACAATTACATTAAACAACAATAGTTATCGCATGGATGGCTTTTGCTTTTAGTAACAACCTCAAATGCTACGAAGTTTTGATTCTCAAGCCTTATAAACACACTCCCGAACCAATCTAATCAAATCTGATTATAATATACATTGGAATCACTCTAATCAATCATACATGGAACATTGCATCCATTGTTTAAATAAAAACAAAAACCAAACATGACACCATAGAATGACCCTTAAAATCAATCCACTCATGTCCAAATCTTATCCACAACACTCCACAACCAACTTTGAACACTCTTGCCTTAAAAATCCATTGAATCAAGCCAAATGACAACTACCGATCCTCAAAATCCTTTTTCGACCATCAAGGGAAGGAAACGAGGTGCAACAGACCAATAAACTACTCGTATTTCACTAAATAAGAATAGAGAAACAATTTATAGTTGAAATGAACCAATCAGACATCAATAGAGAAACGTAATATGTGATTAATGAAAATGAAGTCAAATCAAGGTAACACGACCAATTAAATAAGAATTATTTGTATTTTAATCAAAATTGTGCAACTACAGATTGGTGCATCATTGTATTTACAAAATCTTAACTAAATACATGGGATAGGAACTAGTTATTGTAAGGCCCCGTTCCCGGAGACCCCACAGTTGGACAATCACAACATTTTTCATATAAAATAAATACATTTCATAAAGAGATCGTAGCGGATTAAGTTATCAAAAGCCATTCATGCATTAATATTTGATGTTGCTAAATAATACATCATTGTATTTTAAAAGTTACAAAAAGAGTCATTCAGTTGTATTACAAAACAACAATATCATTATGCACGAATGGATGCCAGTCTTTGCCCGCCAAGTAGCCTCACCCGCGTGCCATCCCCAGCAAAAAGTTACCTACCAACTAAAAATGCGTAAAAGTCAGCGTTGCTGAGTAAGTTCTAGTTTTATAAATAAAATACTTTACTTTTACCAAAAACACTTTCTTTACTTTTGTATGTGATCATACATCATACATCATACATACAACTAGATAATGTTCATTTATTATCATCCACCATCATACATAATCGTTCGTTTTCGCACTTTCTTCATTATTATCTTTTACTTTTATCTAGATCTGCCATATGCTATGCCCCATAATCGTGCACGAGTCAAGCGACAAGGATCCCGTTTTCGCACTTCTTGATCAGTCACAAAGACTGACCCTCCTATGTGTGAACCCTCATGGGTTAGCCAAATCGCATGCTATATAACACACAGTTGAGCTAACAACTCTCAATGAGTTGTGAACCTCTATAAAATTTTGCTTGCAAGAGTTTCATTCATTCTTTAGGTTCCACTTTTCATTATCATTCATCTTTCGCTTCATTATGATAATACTTTACGTATACGAGCATAAACATACCACGTAAAGTCACGTAATAATACGTAATAAGGAACATAAACAACAGGCCACTAACAAGCATAACACCAATAAACATAACCACCAAAACATCCCAGGGCTTAATCATAAATTTTTATTTCCCAAAATTTCAGAAAATTTTCTAAGGCATTAGGCGCATGAACACTATGTTGGGCGCTTGAGTACTATGCAGGCGCACGACACTTAGGCGCATGGGAAAGACTTAGGCGCATGAGGAAATTCTAGGCGTATGAGCACTATTTGGGCGCATGAACCATACTTAGGCATTTGGGCAGTAGGCTCATGGGGTACTTGGGCGCATGGGAAAGGACTTAGGTGCATGGACAAAATTCCAGGCGCATGGGAACTATGTTAGGCGCACCGGGCAGTTGTCAGTCGAACTTATAGTATTTTTCAGGCCCAATCATCATTTTAACATGTTCCTAACCCAAATCTAACATACCAAGCACCTAAAATAAGCATATAAACACGAAACACAACAAATCATACACAAACATACATTCACCCATATAAACAGAGTATAAACATACGGTAAGAACATGCTGAAAGTTGTAAAATGAAAGTTACATGCATTTTCAGCCCCAAAACAAGTATAAAACATAAAAACTAGGGATCTAGAACTCACCTATTGCATCCTTCGAGCAAAACTCCACCAAACTCGAGAGCATAAGGAGTTCAAACACCTATACATACCTAAAGAAGCAACTAAACACATAGAAACACATAAAACCCAATCCAGAAGCTAAAAATCCAGCTGAAACCGAGCAAAACACATGAAAAACTCACCTTCAAGAAGGTCTTCTTCTTCTTCTTTGGTCGAACACTTCCTTATTCTTCTTTTGCAGCTGAGAATAGTTGGTGTGCAGAGAAGTAGGCGGCCATGCTTCTTTTAAACATAAAGTAATAATGTTTTGTCCTTTTGTACACTTTAACCCCTCCACTTATGCAAATTCTCCTTTTTTTCTTTATTCCTTTATAAATAAATTTTTGGGTGTTACAAGTCCACCCCCCTTATAGAGGTTTCGTCCCCGAAACCTATCACTCTTCAAACAGTTATGGGTAATGCTCTCTCATCTCCTCATCAGTCTCCCACGTAGACTCAGATCCCTTCTTGTGCCTCCACTGTAGTCGCACCAGTGGAACCATTTTATTCCGTAATCTCTTCTCCTTTCGGTCAATGATTGCCACTTGTTGCTCTACATAGTTGAGCCGTTCATCCACATCAATGTCCTCCAGTGGTACAATCATATCTTTATTAGCTAGGCATTTTCTTAGATGAGATACATGAAATATTGGATGAATCTCACTTAACTCATCAGGTAGCTCCAACCTATAGGCTACCTCTCCTACTCGAGCAATGATTCGAAAAGGTCCTATATATCTCGGGCTCAGCTTACCCCTCTTTCTAAACCGAATGATCCCCTTCCAAGGTGAAACCTTTAGCATAACTTTATCGCCCACCTTGAATTCAATCGGTCTACGCCTCTTGTCAGCATACGACTTTTACCTATCTTTTGCCACCTTCATAAAGGCCTTGATCTTTTCTAACTTTTCAGTAGTAGCCTCGATCACTTCAACGCTCCTTAACTCCTTCTGTCCGATGTCACCCCAACATACGTGCGTTCTACACTTTCTACCATATAACATCTCATATGGTGGCATACCAATGCTGGCATGATAACTGTTGTTGTATGAAAATTCAGCTAACGGTAAGTGTTCATCCCAGTTTCCTCCAAAATCAATGACGTAGGCTCGGAGCATATCCTTAAGCATCTGTATAGTTCTTTCTGACTGACCATTTGTCTAAGGATGGTAAGCCGTACTGATATGCAACCTCATACCCATTGCATCATGGAATCTCTTCCAAAACTTAGATGTAAAACGAGTGTTACGGTTTGTCACACCCCGGGCCCAAAGAGGGTGGGACGTCGCAGATTAGCAAAACACATGGCAGTGGAAACTAACCACTCAAGAGCACACAAGGAGGGAAATCACATGGCATTACATTAAAACAACATAATCGGGCTATGAAAGCCTTGCCCAAACATCAAATCCACACCCATTGTAAATTATCCAAACTTATTACACAACAATTCCAAATGTCTATTAATGTTTTCAAAATTAAGTAATGCTATTTGTAGTCACGATACTAAGCCATCCATTAAGAGTCCATTACAATCCAGGCTTCATCAAGGGTTACCTGAAACATGCTCAAAAAGATTTTATGTCAACTATAAAGTTGGTGAGTTCAAGTGCTTAAAGTTCAAAAACAAAAGGACTCTTTAGAATCCATAAGTTAATTTTAAAAAGAAAACATAAGTGTCACTGTTGTGGGGTCACAATCAACCCTGCACTCAGCCTCGGCTAGCCTCTTCTAAACTTGTGTTGTAGCGGTTATCCCATAGGGGAAACTGAGCCTCAAAGAGTGTACCATACCTGCTGAGTGGTACACCATAGTATCTTATAAAACCTGTTACATGACACAAATGACCCCGCAGGATCTCAGTGGGGTACCCTTCCTATTATGTCAGAAGGCACTGTGCGTGGGGGATTCCCCAAGTAGATCTACCCATATAAAACAAGCGGTTCTCACAAGAATTAATCATTGTGATACAAGTAGGTGCATGTTCTAATATTAGCCACAATATATAATAGCATCGCATAATAGTACACAAATAACTTTTAGTTCAAACATAGCATGTTTCATCCCAAAATAGTAGTAAAAAAAAGGGAACACTAAAACTCACCTTAGGTAACTCAACAGTTCTTTAGTCACAGAAAAGATTCAAGTCCTAGCACCCTATGATCAAGATACAAGTAATAAGCTAATGTCCTTAGACTATTGGAAGTGTAACTAAATGTATTTTAGGGTCATAAGTTCACGTGGCTTCGTTTAGTAGAAGTTTGCATCAAAAGGTTTCCTTTTTAGGAAAGTTAGGGTTTTTGATATATGGATGACAAGTTATATGACTCTTGTAAGTTTGTTTATACTATAATAATTTTAGTAAGAGTTTTCTAGTCATAAGTTACTGAAATTTAGTTATATTTACGAAATTTATACTTTGGTCCCTCAAGTTTCAAAATTTACAATTTTGACCCAAAAGTTTGCGTTCTTTCATTACTTGACCCAATATGGCCCTTGTTAGTTCCTAGGGGTTTTTATATTACTTTTATACCTGTTGTAACTTAATATTTCCAGATTTTAACTTGAGAGGTTTAAAACACAAAATTCAAGTTACCGGTTACGGTAAAACCGTTAATTTAAGCATCTTGCCTTAGATCTCTTAATTTCAACCTATAACGTCAAGTATAAAGTTTTAAGGGCTTCTAATCAAGATTATAATCGGTTTTAAAAGTATTTTTGGGGTTATTTGAGCAAAAAGTCCATTTTTTAAACTAACCCGTTAAAACCCGTTTTTACCCGAAACCGAACACTCTAGCCCACTTTCTTTCAATTTTCCACCAAGATTTCACTTTGAGGTCTTCTAACTTACTAAAATAATACTTATTTAGTGGTCTTAGGCTTTTTACACTATTTTTAATATTGTATCCAAAAATCTCTCGGTTTACGCTTATTTTTATTAAATAAATTCATAGAAATTAAAAAATTCACCAAATTAGTTTTTTAATACTAAAATAATTATTTTAGAGCCTAGAGATTTTAACAGTTGCAACTTATTAAGTTTTAGCCATTTTGAGAATTTCATCACCTTTTCGGGTCACTAAAATACACCCAATAGTCCATAATACCACTCCAATATACCCATTCAACAAATATCACGAATTTTATAAGATTATTATTAACAAACTACTGGAACAAACATAAACTCACGGATTTGAGCATAACTAGCATCATTGTTGCATTTTAGAGGGTGTTTTACAACATTTGCACATGTGTAATCATCATAGTTTGAGCATAAACATTATCAAACCTTTTTGTAACTTTTAATCCAGATTATAATGATATTAATAAACTGTTTTGGAGCAGGTTTTAACATTGGTTGAAGGCTCTTTCAAAACAAGTTGGTTATTGGTGCTAAAACACATGAAAAAGAGGGTTTTCGGGTTGAAATCATATGCACCAACCCATGGTTCACGAACACTCATTAAAATATATCTTCTTGAAGTCATGAGTCTCACAAAAACAGTGATATGGCCGCAATTTTATTTTGTGAACAAGAAAAGTGAGATTTCATGGTAGAAAAGTGAAGAAAACTCAAGAATTAGCTTTGTTCGGGTATAACGACGCTAACACTCTTGGTGTTTTGTGTTTTTGGAATGATTAGAAGAGTATGAGGGCTGTTGGTTCACGAACTTGAGCTGAAACCCCTTGTTCTTGCAAGTTCTTGCAAGAATCTTATGTAGAAACTCACCAAAACTCACTTTCTGACTGACCATCTGTCTGAGGATGGTAAGCCGTACTGATATGCAACCTCATACCCTTTGCATCATGGAATCTCTTCCAAAACTTAGATGTAAACCGAGTGTCATGGTCAGACACAATAGACACTGGTACACCATGACGGGTCACAATCTCCTTGATGAACAGATCCACCAATCTTTCAGATGAATATGTCTCACGGATCGGTAGAAAGTGAGCAATCTTCGTCAAATGGTCAACTATTACCCATATGGCATCGTTCCCCCTTGCCATACATGGTAACATCGTAATGAAGTCCATGGTGATGTGCTCCCATTTCCACTCGGGTATTTCTAAAGGTTGGATCTTCCTGTATGGCTTCTGATGCTCTGCCTTCACTTGCAAGCAAGTAAGGCACTTACCCACATACTCCGCCACATCACGCTTCATACCCGGCCACCAGTCATCTTTCTTCATGTCATGATACATCTTTGTAGCACCAGGATGAATGGAGTATCGAGTCTTATAAGCTTCATCCATGATTCGCCCCCGTAGGTCTCCATAACGAGGGATCCACATCCGCCCAAAGCGGGCTCTAACTTCGAGAGTATTCTCACCCAATTCTGTGACTAGACCTCTCATCCTTTCAGAGTTAAGGCAATCTTCTTTCAACGCCTCATCTTGGAACCCCTTAACCTGTGTCATCACATTGGAGGTCATCACCAACTGGTAAGCTTTCACCCGGATTGGCTCGGGTCTCTCTTTTCAGCTAAGGGCATCTGCCACTATGTTGGCCTTGCTTGGTTTATAGTGGATCTCACAATCATAATCCTTGATCAATTCCAGCCACCACTTTTGCCTCATATTGAGGTCTTTCTACTCAAAGAAGTATTTCAAGCTTTTATGGTCAGTGAAGATAGTGCACTTCGTCCGTACAAGTAGTGCCTCCAAATCTTCAATGCAAAGACCACAGCTGCTAGCTTCAAGTCATGAGTAGGGTAATTAACCTCATGAATTTTCAACTGTCAGGATGCAAAGGCTATTACTCTTCCTCGTTGCATCAGCATGCAACCCAACCCCGAATAAGAAGCATCCGAATAAACCACTAAGTCTTCGCTCCCTTCGGGTAACGCCAGGACAGGAGCTTGAGTCAGACTTGCCTTTAACTCTTCAAAAGCATTCTCCTGTTCTAAGCCACATAGAAACTTCACATCTTTGCAGGTCAATTTGGTTAATGGTGAGGCTAGCTTGGAAAAGTCTTCGATAAATCTTCTGTAGTAACCCGCCAAACCCAAGAAACTGCGGATATCGGATGGCGTCTTTGGAGACTTCTATTGCATCACCGCCTCAACCTTTACCGGGTCTACCATGACCCCTTCAGAATTTACCACATGACCCAAAAACTAAACCTCGCGCAACTAGAAAGCACACTTTGACAACTTAGCATACAACTTCTCTCTTCTGAGTGTCTGCAATACCTCCCGAATGTGATCGGCATGCTCTTCTTCGCTCTTCGAATAAATCAGGATATCATCAATAAATACAATCACTGATTTATCCAACATCCGGCGACACATCCGATTCATCAAATCCATGAAAGCAGCTGGTGCGTTAGTTAGACTAAAGGACATAACGAGAAACTCGTAGTGTCCATAACGCGTGCAAAAAGCCTTTTTGGGGATATCTTGCTCCTTCACCTTCAATTGATGGTAACTAGATCAGAGGTCTATTCTAAAAAACCAACTGGCTCCTTGGAGCTGATCAAACAAGTCATCCATTCTCGGTATCGGATATTTGTTCTTCATCGTCAACTTGTTCAACTCACGGTAGTCAATGCACATCCTCATACTACCGTCCTTCATCTTTACAAACAAGATCGGAGCACCCCAGGGAGAGATACTCGGTTGAATAAAACCCTTGTCCATCAACTCGTGCAACTGAACCATCAGTTGCTTCATTTCTGACGGAGCCAATCGATACGGTGCTTTGGCAACAGGTTGAGCACTAGGTATCAAATCGATCCGAAAATTGATCTCGCGGTCTGGTGGTACACCTGGTAATTCTTCTGGGAACACGTCAGGAAAGTTACACACAACTGGTACGTCGGACAATTGTGGTACTAACGCCTCCACATCCTTCACATAAGCCAGGTAGGCACTACATCAACGTTTCAAGCACTTCTCTGCCACCACCATCGTAATCACCTTTGGAATCGTAGTAACTCGATCACCGTAGATCGTCACCAAACTCCCATCAGGCACTGTCAGTCGGATCATCTTCTTGCGACACACAATATTTACCTCATAGGCTGCTAACCAATCCATCCCTAGAACTATATCAAATCCGCCTAGGGGCATCACAAATAGTTTGGCAGAGAACCTACGGCCTTCCAGTTCTATGTCGCAATCCTCTATCAAGTCGGAAATCCTGTTAGACTTACCAATGGCAGTTTCTACATCAAAGGGCTCATCAATACTTCTACTTCTAACAGGAAACTTAACGCAGAAAGCAGCAAAAATAAAACTCTTACTAGCACCATAATCAAATAGTATAGAGGCATAAGTTTCGTTTACAAGAAACGTACCTGACATGGCATCGGGGTCCACCCTGGCCTCCTCCCTGGTCATCGTAAATGCTCTGGAGCCTGCCCTCAACCCTTCATTCTCGGTCCTCTTCTTTTCCCCGGAGCTCTCAGCCCTTGGCTTCTTGCAGTCTCTTCTTAGATGGCCCTCTTCACCACAATTATAGCACCTCACCACCCCACAATCTTTTGCCATATGACCAGGCCTCCCACACTTGAAGCAGACTTTCAACCCCTACTTACACTCCCCCACGTGGTCTCTCCCACACTTACAACATTTCTTTGCCCCTGTACCCACCTACACTACCCTCCGGTCATCTATTCTTGCCTTCTTGTTATTTGGAGTGAAACCACCACGACCAAATCGTTTCCTATTCCAGTTCCTGTCGCCACCATCCTTCCTACTCACCTCAACCACAGCCACCTCTCTCTCATCATATAATCTTCCTGCCAAATCCACCACCGACCTAAAGGTACTCGACCGGGCAGCAATCATGTGCCTGCGGATATCTGCTGGCAATCCCTTGATATACATCTTGATCTTCTTCGACACCAGCGTTACCTGATCCGGTACCAATCTTGCCATCTCATTAAACTTTGTCGTGTACTGCTGGTGTGTCATGGTTCCTGCCTCTAACTGTAAGAACTCCCTCTCTATCTTGTCAAGTTCTCTATGAGGATAGAACTCCTCGATCACCATCTTCTTCAGTTCGTTCCACCACATCCTCCCGATAACCCTGCTACCTTCAGCCTGGACAATATTGTCCCACCAACATAAAGCCGAGTCCACGAATGAATGGGTAGCAAACTTTACCTTCTGATCCTCCCTACATTCACTGATCTCCAACACAGCCTCCATCTCTCTCACCCAACGGTGAGCAGCAGCAGCGTTACCATTGCCATCAAAAATTGGGGGTTTGCATCTTTGGAATGCTCCATAGCTGCACCCCTCGCAGTCTCCTGCACTGCTTCCTCCTCCTCCTCCTCCTCATAACTAGGGACATCCATCTCAGTATCTGGTTGCTTCATCTCCCTTGGACCTACTCCTTTGCCCCCTCGCCTGGAAGTTCTCCTTCTCTCCTCTTTCTCCTTCTTCTCATCCTCCCTCACGGCTCTAATAACCTCGGTCACTACAGATGGCCAAATCATCTACATGACCTGATGAACTTCCTCCACAACCGCCTCCTTAACTGAGGCTCTCAAGTTAGCACTCTCATCACCGCCCTCCTGGTGATGAAGCTCGGGCTCTACAGGAGCCGTCTCAACAGTCTTACTCTTTGTCCTCGTGACACGTGGTCCAGCACCATGGCCTCCCCGTACTCCGCTTCGAGAAGCCTTTGATGATCTACCACCTGCTATCTTCTAAACACTATAAGATTCAAACACCAACACGGTCATTCAAGGTAATAGCTCGAACTACGTCAAGTATAGTAAGTGCCTAATTATAGTGGCCAGTTGTGATTAGCCACTTACTTTACTCTTCATCCCCTAAGCATTTCCTATCCTGACTACATCAGTATTCAAATCTACTAAGAGCATATAAATCAGATAGCACACGCACATAATACCGATTAATATTTAGGAAAATAAATCACCTGATGGCACGTAGCTACTCGGGCTGACATAGCTACTTGGGCTGCCAGCCCGAGTAGCTAAGTGCCATCAGGTAATTCTTTTCTTAATGTTAACCGATACTATGTGCATGTGCTATTTGATTTATGTGCTCTTAGTAGATTTGAATACTGATGTAGTCAGGATAGGAAATGCTTGGGGGATCAAGAGTAAAGTAAGTGGCTAATCACAACTGGCCACTGTAATTAAGGACTTACTATACTTGACATAAACTGAGCTATTACCTTGAATGACCGTGTTGGTGTTTGAATCTTATAGTGTTAGAGGATGGCTGGAGGTAGATCATCTAAGGCTTCGAGAGGTGGAGTACGGGGTGGTCATGCTGGTAGACCCCGGGTCGTAAAGAACAAGACGAGAACTGTAGAGACGGCTCCTGATGAGCCTGGGATTCATCACCCGGAGGGTGGAGATGAGAGTGCCAACCTAAGGGCCTTAGTGAAAGAGGCAGTGGTGGAGGAGGTTCACCAAGTCATGCAGACTATCCTACCGTCTGTCATGACTGAGGTGATCCGGGCCGTACCGGAGGATGAGAGGAAAGAAAAGGAGGAAGAGAGAAGGGCTGCTGCTGGGAGAAGAGAGAATGAGAGAGATCATGATGATGAGGAGGAGACGAATGTTGAAAGGGGAGCCTCCAGTGATGAAGAAGATGTAGAGGTGCGGGAAACCACGAGGGGATGCAGCTACAGGGCATTCCAACGGTGTAAACCCCCTACTTTTGACGGTAATGGTAACACTGCTACTGCCCACCGCTGGGTTAGAGAGATGGAGGCAGTGTTGGATATTATTAAGTGCGGGGAGGATCAGAAGGTGAAATTTGCCACTCACTCATTTGTTGACTCGGCTTTGTGTTGTTGGGACAATATTGTCCAAGCCGAGGGCAGGAGGGCCATCGGGAGGATGAGATGGGGAGATTTTAAGAAGTTGGTTGTTAAGGAATTCTATCCTCACAGGGAACTAGACAAGATAGAGAGAGAGTTCCAACAGCTTGAGGCGGGAACAATGACCCACCAGCAATACACCACCAAGTTTAACGAAATGGTGAGGCTGGTGCCGGATCAGGTGACGCCGGTGTCGAGGAAGATTAAGAGGTATGTGCCGGGATTGCCGGCTGATATCCGTAGGCACTTGATTGTTGCCCGACCAGCACTTTCAGGTCGGTAGTGGATCTGGCTGGGTGGCTTTACGATGAGAGAGAGGTGTCGGTGGTTGAGGTGAAGAAGATAGGTGGTGGTGACAAGAACTAGAGTGGGAAGAGGTTTGGGCGTGGTGGTTTCACCCCAAACAATAGGAGGATGAAAATGGATGATCGAAGAGTAGGGTCATCAAGCTCTGAAGCGAAGACGTGTGGTAAGTGTGGAAGGGAGCATAGCGGGGAATGCCCGTTGGGACTAAATGTTTGCTTTAGATGCGGGAAGCCTGGTCACATCGCTAAGGATTATAGAGCGTTGAGGTGTCACATCTGTGGGGAAGGGGGACATATGAGCAGGCATTGCAAGAACCAAAAGGCAGAGAGTTTCGGAGTGAAGAAAAGGATAGAGAGTGAAGGGCAGAGAAGCGCTAGAGCATTTACAATGACCCGGGAGGAGGCCAGGGTGGATCCTGATGTCGTGTCGGGTATGTTTCTAGTAAACCAAACTTATGCCTCTGTATTGTTTGATACTGGTGCTAGTAGGAGTTTCATTTCTGCTGCTTTCTGTGCCAAGCTACCTATTAGTTGTAGACGAATTAATGAGTCATTTGATGTAGAAACTGCTATTGGTAAGTCTACCAAAATTTCTGATGTGATTGAGGATTGTGGCATAGAGTTAGAATGCCATAGGTTCTCTGCTAAACTATTTGTGATGCCCCTAGGCGGATTTGATGTAGTTCTGGGGATGGATTGGTTGGCAGCCTATGAGGCAAACATCGTGTGTCGCAAAAAGACGATTCGACTGACAGCGCCCGATGGATGTTCGGTAATGGTTTACGGTGACCGAGTTACTACAGTTCCGAAGGTGATTTCGATGGTGGTGGCCGAGAAGTGCATGAAACGCGGATGTAGTGCCTACCTGGCTTATGTGAAAGATGTGGACGCTTCAGTACCACAATTATCCTACGTACCAGTTGTGTGTGATTTTCCAGACGTGTTCCCAGGAGATTTACCAGGCGTGCCACCGGACCATGAGATCGAGTTTCAGATTGATTTGATACCCGGTACTCAACCCGTTGCCAAGGCACCGTATCGATAGCTCCAACCGAGGTGAAGGAGCTGATGGTTCAACTGCAGGAGTTATTGGACAAGGGTTTCATTCGACCGAGTATCTCTCCTTGGGGTGCTCCGGTTTTGTTTGTTAAGAAGAAAGACGGTAGTATGAGGATGTTCATAGACTATCGGGAGCTAAACAAGTTAACAGTGAAGAATCGATATCCCTTACCAAGAATAGATGACTTGTTTGACCAGCTCCAAGGCGCCAGTTGGTTCTCACGAATAGATCTCTGATCTGGTTACCATCAGTTGAAGGTTAAGGAGCAAGACATTTCTAAGACAGCTTTTCGCACATGTTATGGACATTACGAGTTCCTCGTTATGTCTTTCGGTCTGACTAACGCACCAACATGAGGCAGAGGAGGTGGTTAGAGCTGATTAAGGATTATGATTGTGAAGTCCACTACCATCCGGGTAAAGCCAATGTAGTGGCTGATGCCCTCAGCTGAAAAGAGAGACCCGAGCCAATCCGGGTGAAGGCTTATCAATTGGTGATGACCTCTGACGTGATGACACAGGTCAGAGAATTTTAGGATGAGGCATTGAAGGAAGATCGCCTTTACTCTGAAAGGATGAGAGGTCTAGTCACGGAGTTGGGAGAAAATACCCACGGAGTTAGAACCCGCTTCGGGCTGATGTGGATTCCCCGCTACGGTGATCTATGGGGACGAATTATGGACGAAGCTCATAAGACTCGATATTCCATTTATCCCGGTGCCACTAAGATGTATAAAGATATGAAGAAAGACTATTGGTGGTCGGGTATGAAGCGCGATGTAGTGGAGTATGTGAGTAAGTGCCTTACTTGCTTACAAGTGAAGGCGGAGCATCAAAAGCCATACGGGAAGATCCAACCGTCGGATATACCCGAGTGGAAATGGGAGCACATCACCATGGATTTCATCATGAAGTTACCACGTACGGCAACGGGGTATGATGCAATTTGGGTAATAGTTGATCGTTTGACAAAGAGTGCTCACTTGCTACCGATCCGCGAGACGTATTCATCCGAGAGGTTGGCGGATCTGTTCATCAAAGAGATTGTAGCTCTTCATGGTGTGCCGGTGTCTATCGTGTCAGACCGTGACACTCGGTTCACATCGAAGTTTTGGAAGAGATTCCACGATGCGATGGGAACAGATGGTTAGTCTGAAAGGACGATTCTAACGCTCGAGGACATGCTCCGAGCATGTGTGATCGACTTCAGAGGAAGTTGGCATGATCATCTACCATTGGCAGAGTTCTCATACAACAACAGCTATCATGCCAGCATTAGCATGCCACCATACGAGATGCTATATGGTAGGAGATGTAGAACGCCCGTGTGTTGGGAAGACATTGGGCAGAAAGAGTTGGGAAGCGTGGAGGTAATCGAGGCTACGACTGAGAAGCTAGAAAAGATCAAAGCCTTTATGAAGGCAGCCAAGGATAGACGGAAGTCATATACCGATAAGAGGCGTAGACCAATCGAGTTCAACGTGGGTGATAAAGTCATGTTAAAGGTCTCGCCTTGGAAGGGAATCATCTGGTTTCGAAAGAGGGGCAAGCTGAGTCTGAGGTACATAGGGCCTTTCCAAATCGTTGCACGAGTAGGGGAGGTTGTAGGAACCTCTGAACTTAAGAGGCTGATGCAACCAAAAGATACCAAAACAACCAAGTCTTCCAACATGCACTTTGGAACAAAGGTGAACTAGCTTCGAAAGTTTTACACACTCAAGAAAAATGCTAAGTGTAAAATCTTCCGAAGCCAAAGTTTAGAAAAAACTGCTGCGGAAGCTTTACAATGAACTTGGAAAATATTCTAAGTGTAAAGTCTTCCAAAGCCAAAGACTCAACTCTTCCGAAGGTAAAAGATGAAGTCTTTCAAAGCTCTTAAGACAAAGTCTTCCGAAGCTGTTTAAAGACAAGACTAATTTTCCTCAGGAGAGAGAGAAAAGATACCTTTTCCATCAACTTTATCATAAAGTAACCTACTCTCCACTGTATGCTCTGGTAGTTCACCTGCTATCACTAGTTGGTGAAACTTCCATACTTTATGATAAAGTAGATAAGGTCTTTAACTGCAAGTTTCTGTTTTTGTTCCTTCTTGGCTTTGTGTAATAGGAAAGTCAGTGAGCTATGGCTTGTCATAGTTACTAGTCAAAAGGCAATCTGCCTTCTGACTTTAGGCTGATCTTGTTGTCTAGATTAGTCACTTCCAACTGTCTTTTTGCATATTTACGGTTGTAGGATGTAGTATAAGTAGTATCCGGTTCTTGTATTTAAAACATACTTGTACAACACCTGTAATAGAACTAGAGAAGCAATATACAACTTCCTTGAAAATTTTATCTTGTGTTCTTATTCTTACTTTTACTTGTGTTTGTCTTGTATCTTCGGTAAAAGGTTCACAGTTCCCTATTTGAATTGTTAAGTGATCTTAAGATCTTCCTAAGTGTGTTAACTAAGTGCAAGCTTAAGTACCTTTAACGGTCCTGCAATTGGTATCAGAGCATTCCAGGCTCTTGATTGTAAGATCTCACCATCTTCAAATCCTCTTAGTTACACACATCACTTAACTCTTCAAATGGCAGCTATCTCCAAAGCTGATATGGAAACTGGAACCATGACAAAGTCCCCACTGATCACTCCTGAAGATTTTGACACTTGGTGTCAAAGAATGGAAGGCTTTATCAAGTCTCAAGATTCCAGGATGTGGGAGTCTATTGTCAATGGACCTCATGTACCATGCACCTATTCAGCTGCTGGTGGTGGTGGCATGATACCAAAGGAGAGGGTTGACTTTTTTGATGAAGACTGGAAAAGAATTGATGTTGATCAGAAAGCCATGACAGCTCTCCAAACTGCTCTTCCAGACTCCATCTACAGAGGTTTCAAGAAGTGCAAGACCACTAAACAGCTATGGGATGCACTGAAACTAATGTATGAGGGTTCAAATGAAGCCAAGGAGAACAAGAAGGATCTCCTGAAGCAGCAGTTTGAAAATTTCACCATCAATACTTCAGGTATGTTGAGATTGTGGATACTCTGGCTGATGTTGGGGTAACTATTGAGAACAAGGATATTGTAAGGAAGTTCATGTCCTCTCTTCACAGACAATGGACACACTACTGTGTGGTCATTAAGAGGACTGAAAACCTCAAAACCCTTACTCTCACTGAGTTGTATGGGATACTCAGTGGATACCAGATGGAGATGAATATGCAATATTCATCTGGTAACTCCAACACTCACCAGAGTTCAGCCCTTCATATGGTTGAAAGGGATAGCAGAGAACCATAACATCATCTCATCTGCTACCCTAAAAACTCACAAAAGGGTCCTTTCATTACCTTCCCATAGACACCCAGAGAGAGCTACATCCAAGGAAGTCCTTTCCAAGAGACAAGTTCTTCTCAAGCTTTTGTCTCCACTGATGAAAGTACAGGAAACTTTCTTTTCACTCTTGACGACCTGGACTGTATCCATCCAGATGATCTGGAGTACATGGAGATAGTCCAGCAAATGGCTCTTCTCACTCACAGAGTGCAAAAGTTCTACAAGAGGGCTATGAGAAGGTTTCCTAGCAATGCTGCTAGTGGTAAGTTTGGGCTGGACAAGAGCAAAGTCAAGTGTTACAACTGTAACCAGATAGGACACTTTGCTAAAGAATGCAAGGTACCTAAGTCAAATAGTGGCCAAGCTTCATCCAGGCCAAACTACACTAAAGGAGTGAACCAGAATGAGAAGCCAAGACAGTAAGCTGCAGTGGCTGTTGAAGAAGAAGGCTTTGACTGGAGCTTTCAAGCTGAAGATGCATCTCCAAACCAAGCACTCATGACTGATCATGATGAAGCCAAGGTACTTGAACATCTTTGCTCTCCTAAATGTATTGCTAAAGTAAATAGATACAGGTCCTATAACTTGGAAATGAGATCTGATATTAAGTCTTTAAATATTTTAAAAGTTGATTTTAAAAGAGCTGAAAATGACTATAAACTTATGATAGAAGATCTAGAGAAAACAGTTTCAACTCTTAAACATGAGCAGACAAACTACAGGACACAAATTAAGGATCTCATTACCAAGTTGACTGAATGCCATGTTGAGCTTGTGATCAGCAAAGCCAGGGCAGAAAAATGTGTTCTTGAAGAAGAGACCTTCAAGAACATGATATCCTTATCTCTGCATGCAAAAGTGTGTTATCAGAATAAGCAGGGACTGGGATCTAGTGAGATAGCTCCTCCACACACTCTACAATCGATCAGATCTCCTAGGTATGGAACTGGTCAAGATGAGCTGCCATCCATAGACCCTAGTGATAAAGAGGATGAAGACGAGAAGGTGAGGTATGACTCTAAGATGAGTGAAGAGAGTCAATCCAAAAAGGGTCATCTTGCTCCTAAGGAGGAAAAAGAAGCTGGTTTGAGCAAAACCAAGAGAAAGAACTTGATCAGAAGAGAAAAGAAAAGATCCAGAAAAAACTCAAGAGATCAAGACCACCTTTGATCCCAAACAGAAACAAGTATTTATCTCTGCAGGGTTCAAGGTGATGAAAGCTGAAGATCCTGTCAAGAATTCTAGTACCAAGAGTTCTACTTCAGCTTCAACTCACTCCAGCAACAACAAGAAGACTGATCAGCTGTGTGTCACTGCTACACAGCCTGAACCATCCACTTCAAAAGGCAAGCTTCACCCTAAGAAGCCTGCTGCATCATCTGAAAAGATGGAGAAAGAAAAGGAAAGTGTTCAAGTTCAGTCTTCTTTGGGAAAGAAGACTCTTAGAAGGAAAGAATTGGATTGTGTTATGTGTGGTAGTACTTCACATCTGGCTAAGGATTGTCAATACAATCCCAAGAGTACTATCCACATAATCAAGAAGAAAACTTTTGAGAAGAAGAAGAAACAAACAGCTTTGGAAGGAAAATCTGTTTCCTTCGGAAGCTCCAAAATGAAGAAGAAGGCAAGTAGGAAATTGCCTTCGGAAGAAAAGTTGGTCTTGGAAGAAAGGAATGCTTCCGAAGCACTGAAGCTTGCTGCAGTAAAAGCAAGAGCTTCCGAAGGATCCGTTTCCAAAGCTTCCGAAGCTACAAAAGCTTCCGAAGTAGTAAAGGTCAAGCCCAATCTTCCAAAGATGGTGTGGAAGATGAAGGAAGACCTTGAGAATGAAAGCTCCTCTTCAGTAACAGCAAACGATCCTCAAAGCCTGAACATAGGATCACTTACTGCTTCATTGCCTTCATCTGAACTTTATAAGCCTAAGACCAATGAGGCTTGGGTTTCCAAATGTAACTAAATCATCTCTTTTGTGCAGGGAAAGCCAAAGGCAAACAGAAATATGTGGATCATTGATAGTGGCTGCTCCAGGCACATGACAGGCAAAACTTTGAAAGAATTGATGGTGGACTAGTTGCTTTTGGAGGAGATGCAGGAGGTCACATTACTGGTAGGGTCATGGTCTCAAATGGTAAGCTCAACATTGAGAAGGTAAACTTTGTCAAGGAGCTTGGATACAATCTTTTGAGTGTGTCTCAATTTTGTGACCAAAAACATCACATGCTCTTTACTGAGCATGAGTGCATTGTTCTCAAGCCCGGGGTTGACATTCCTCAAGAGCATATTTTGCTCAAAGCCCCCAGGAAAAGGAACATGTACAAGATGGACTTGCAGGAAACATCTCCCTCTGGAGAGATTTCTTGCTTTCTATCTAAAGCAAATAGTGATGAGTCTTTTCTTTGGCATAAAAGAATGTGCCATGTAAACTTTAAGAACATGAATAAACTGATTAAGAATGATTTGGTAACTGGAATGCCAAAGAAAGAATTTACAAGTGATGACCACTGTATTGCATGCCTGAAGGGGAAGCAACACAAAGTGTCTCACAAGCCAAAGGAAATGAACTCTATCACTACTCCCCTACACTTGTTACATATGGATCTGTTTGGCCCCACCAGTGTAATGAGTTTAGGAAGAACCTCATACTGTTTAGTGATCACAGATGACTTCACAAGATTTACTTGGGTGTTTTTCCTTAGAACTAAGGATGAAACTCATGAAATCTTAAAGAATTTCATTCTGAAAATTGAGAATCAATCTGATCACAAGGTTAAAATCATAAGATGTGATCAAGGAACCGAATTCAAAAACCAAATCCTTGATACATTTTGTGATGAAAAGGGTATTTCAAGACAATACAGTGCTCCCAGGACTCCTCAGCAAAATGGTGTTGCTGAAAGGAGAAACAGGACACTTATTGAAGCTGCAAGAACCATGTTGTCTAACTCTAAGCTGCCCATCACCTTCTGGGCAGAGGCTGTCAACACAGCCTGCTATGTACAAAACAGAATTTTGGTAGTTAAGACATATGGTAAGACTCCTTATGAACTGTGGCATAAAAGAAGACCCTACATTAGTTTTCTCAGAACATTTGGATGTCCCTGCACCATCTTGAATACCAAAGATCAAGTAGCCAAGTTTGCTGAGAAATCAGATGATGGACACTGTGTTGGGTACTCTCCTCAAGATAAAGCTTATAGAGTATTCAATCTCAAAACTAGAATCACTGAGGAGTCAGCCAATGTGACTTTCAATGAACACACACCCTGTGTAAAAGGTTCTGGTCTGGATTGGCTATTTGATCTTGACTTAGTTACCAACTGTTTTAACAAATCTTGTGAGAATGTTTTAGGATCTACAGATAACAGGTCAATAGAAGATCCTGATCCAAGATTTGAGCTGAGAAGATCAAACAAGAAGACTACTTCAGCTCCTATGGTGACTAACTTTGCAACTGAAGCTCCCATCAGCACTAGCATGACAAATACTACTGATTCAAATGAATTTCCTTCAAATTCTAGCTCAAAGGCTTAGAATTCAGGAGAAGGAACTTCAAATGCAGGAGGAGGAACTAGAGATGGTAACAGTGATCAAGAATTTCTTGATGCTGAAAACCACTCCATTGAAGACAACATGAATGATGTTACGCACTCATTGGATCAAGTCTCTCTTGATAAGTGTGCTGATGTGGTGGGAGACACCTCATTTCCAGATCAAAATTTCTCAAATTTAGATCTGTCTAACCAACTTGCTGTGATCCCTCAACTTCGGATCCACAAGTCACATCCCACCACAAACATCATTGGAAATGTTGACTCGGGGGTAAAAACAAGAGGACAAGCTCATGACAGCCATGTTTGTCTACATTCTTATTTCTTATCCCAGATAGAGCCAAAGAAGGTTGATGAGGCTTTGAAGGATGGAAGCTGGATTGAAGCTATACAAGTTGAGCTGCTTCAAATCAAAAGACAGAAGGTTTGGAACTTATGTCCTCCTCCTCAAGGGAAGAGTGTCATAGGAACCAAATGGGTATTCAAGAACAAGAAAGATGATAGAGGGATCATCATCAAGAACAAGCCTAGACTGGTTGTCCAAGGATACACTAACGAAGAAGGAATTGATTACACTGATGTCTTCGCTCCAGTTGCAAGACTTGAAGCTGTAAGAATATTTCTGGCTTATGCTGCATCCGAGGATTTCAAGGTCTACCAGCTTGATGTGAAGTGCACTTTTCTCTATGGGGTGATTGATGAAGAAGTTTATATTAAACAACCACCTGGCTTTGCAAACCCAGATCATCCTGATTATGTCTGCAAGCTTGATAAAGCCCTTTATGGACTACATCAAGCTCCAAGAAAGTGGTATGAGACACTATCAACATACCTCTATCAATATGGATACAGAAGAGGTACTATTGATGGGACTCTCTTCATCAAAGAAACAGGAAATGACACATTGCTAGTTCAGATATATGTGGATGACATCATCTTTGGTTCAACTAATCCAAAGCTTTGTAAAGACTTTGAGATGCTGATAAAGAATAGATTTGAAATGAGTGCCATGGGGGAACTCAATTTCTTTCTTGGAATTCAGGTGAAGCAGGTTGAAGATGGAATCTTCATCAGTCAGTCAAAGTATGTATAGGACATACTTACAAGATTCAAAATGACTGACTGTAAGGTTGCAAAGACACCTATAGCCAGAAAGCACTCCCTTGGTCCTGATCTTGATGGGGAGTGTGTTGATGAACATCTCTACAGGGCTATGATTGGGTCACTTATGTATCTTACTGCTAGCATGCCTGATATCATGTTTGCCACATGCATATGTGCAAGATATCAAGCCAACCCCAAGATGTCACACCTAATCACTGTCAAAAGAATCCTTAGATATCTCAAAGGTGCTCCAAATCTAGGCCTTTGGTATCCAAAGAATTCAGACTTCAATCTGTATGCCTAGACAGATAGTGATTATGGTGGTTGTAACATGACTGCAAAGTCCACATCTAGGGGGTGTCAGTTCTTGGGTGGAAGGATAGTCTCTTGGCAATACAAGAAGTAATCATGTGTGTCTGCATCAACTGCTGAAGCGGAATACATTGTTGCTGCCAGCTGCTGTGCTCAAGTGCTTTGGATTCAGAATCAGATGCTAGACTATGGGTTCAATTTCAAAGAGACTCCCATCCATATAGACAACAATAGTGCCATCTCTATTACAGAGAATCCTGTGCAGCATTCAAAGACCAAACACATCAACATCAGGTATCATCTGATTAGGGATAATTTTGAAAAGGGATTGATAAAACTAGTCAAAGTTAACACAAATGAATAATATGCCAATCTATTCACAAAAGCTTTTGATGAACAGAGATTTAAATATCTTGTATCAGCTATTGGGATGATTAACTTTGAGTAGATTTTCTTTTATAACTTAATCAATATTATTTTTTAAAACTGTGTGTCCTAAGTTGTCTATGAGATCACTTCATAAGCCCAGTTCTCTTTGGAAGAAAAAGAAACTTTTAGAATGATATTTCTTAGAATGATAAAAATTTACCTTCGGAAGAAGCAAAAGTTGCCTTTGGAAGAATTTTATGTCTAAATCGTTTAAGCAGCTTATCTGAGATTTACCTTCAGAAGAAATTCTCGAAGTATCTTCCGAAGCCTAAATTTTGGTATAAGTACTTGAATGCTTTTTAGAAACGAATTTCTTCCAAAAGCAATTTAGTCTCGGAAGACTCATTTATTTCTTCCAAAGCCAAAATTTTCAAAACTCTTTGAAATATCTTGCGAAGCAAAAATTGCTTTCGGAAGCTTTGATTGCGCAGCTTCCGAAACCAAAATTGACTTCAGAAGCTTTTTCTACTTCCAAGAAAACTAACTTTTTGGGCGCCTTTTTCGAAGTAGGACCCACTTGCGGATTTCAAAGTTTATCTTTTTGACATAAGTTTGTCTCAAATCCTGAGTATATCTTTCCAAACGGTTCTATTTCATCTCACCTCTCTCATTGTTCCTTAACCTAAAATTACCCCTAAATTTCATCTTCTTCTTCTTTCCTTCACTACCAAGCTTCTTCAAATAGCCAATCTTGATCGTAGTAACGACCCTGATTTCACCATGCGCCTACACAGGCAACACAATCAGGTTGCTCTGTTAAACTCTGAGAAGGATCTAAGCTTCTTAGATGTGTGTAGGTATCTTTCTTTGTCTCACTACTTCACCTCCCTTACAATCAATCATCCTCTCTATGAGGATCAGTTGCTTGAGTTCTGGCAGACCTGTCAAAAGGTCACCATGGACGGGGAGAAGGCACTGTCTGCCACAGTGCAGGGGAGGATGAGTTTCATCACTCCAGCCATTATCAACACCCATCTTCAGCTAGATGATGAAGCAGGTGAACTGTCTTTCCCAAAAACTGCTGTCAACCAATCCTTTGAGCAGATGGGATATGAAGGTGACTTCTCAGTCAAGACCTTCAGGAAGGGGAAGGTCTCATTCCAATGGAAGTACCTCCTCCATGTCATCATTCACAGCTTATCCAACAAACATGGAGGATGGGACAAGATTCCAGAAGACCTCTCCTTCATTGTCCATGGGATGGTTCAAGGGGTCAAATTCAGGTTACTCTCAGTTTGTATTTACGAATTTACTTGCGAATTTGATTCCTTAGAATATTACATGTTCCCCCGGTATGTTCAACACATTCTCAACTGTGAATTGGGACCACATTTGAGGGGAACAGGTAATGTTCTTAAACTTGCACACATGAGACCCAGCATTTTCAAGATATTAAAAAAGCCAACTGTTGGGTTCTTCGGGGTAGAAACATCCCTTGTCCCAAAAATGTTTGAGCACTTTGCTCAGGGTGACATCCTAGCTACACCATCTAGTGATGAACCAACACCCTCTACTTCTCAACCACCATCAAGGCCAACAATTACCCTCACCTACACTAGAAAATCCAAACGATCCCCTTCACTTGCTATTGAGCATGTGCAGGCCCCCATATCACAACGCACATAGGAGGAAGTGGACACTCGAGCTCCCACTTCTCCTGAGGAGCAAACCACTCCCATTTTTCAAACAATCAGTGCTGAGGTTCCTCATGCTCAGCCTGATGAGCTCACCACTCCACAAACAGCCTTAAGCCATCATCTGAGTCTCAACACTCTAGTGATCAACCTTCAGGGGAAAGCTACCATCCCTAGCCTCTTGATCTTAACCAACCCATTCCCAGCCTTGACTTCTATTCTGATGAAGATTTGTGTTTCAATTAGTATCATGACTCTCCCCTCTCTACCGATACTCAAAGGGAGATGAGTACTCCTACTTCACCCATGTCTAGCCCACATCAGACACCCCAAACTGAGGTGGATCCTCCTATGATTGTCCAGGAGATCCATATGGAAGAGGTTCTCACTGTTGCCAATGATTTCATTGTTAAGACCTCAACCACTACAACCCAGCCTCTTAACACTATCATTAGGCAGGGGAAATCCAGTAGCCAAGAACCCCATGCTGGTGATGAAGGAGCAGACCTCGGTTCACCTCCTTCATCCTCTAATGATTCTTCAACTGAAGATAAGGGGAGTCTGAAACTCAGGGTGCACCAACTAGAAGACATCTGCACCCAACTAGTTTCACAGATAGCTCACCTTGAATCACAGGTGACTATCTTGCAAAGGAGGGTCCATGACCAGCAACTTGAGAACACCGATATCAAGGGCCTGTTAGCTGAGAGACCTATAGGACAAACTCATCTAGGTCCATAAGAACCTGTGGATGTTACGGATCACTTCCCTAGCTCACCTATGCATGAGGGTGATGCTACCAAAAACGGGGAGGAAGTTCTGACAGCCATAGAACCTGGGAGTTCTTCCTCAAGTATGGACATACAGGACTCACCATCCTATCTTACAGTTGTCCATGCTCAGCAACCTCCTCTAGACAGTGATCTGGAACTGCTTATTCAATAACTGTTTGAGGAGGGAGTACCAAGAGCAATGTCTGCCCCATCTGAGAACCCAATCTGGGGTTGGGGGTATGACAATGATAGGAAAGCTCTTGTGATCTCTAGAGCTCAGGGTCAACAAGAAATTCTCAACATCTCCACCTTGAGTTTCTATGAGAGTATAAACTTGGTAGATCTGGCACTTGTCAACCCAAGCAATAACAGACAAGCTGTCAGATTAGCCAATCAAATTCAAGACTGGGTGCTGGTAGAATTCAAAAGGAGAACTGCATTATATAGACAGAGGCTAGTAGTTGAAGCCTTTGGTCAACTGGATGTCGAGGTAAGATTAGCTTCAAAGGGAAAGCCTTGACTGAAGGCCCAGAGGCTGAGACTGTAAACCTTGAGACAAGATCTCCTCCAGCACCCCATACCCTTAGTGAGGCACCAGCTGTTGATGGTGCTTCATAACCTCTCTTTGGCCAGAGCTTGACTGCTGAATCAAGCAATGAAGGCCAAAGCTCTCGTCAGACTGAGTCATCAAGATCTACAATTAATAAAGGCAAAAGGAAGATGACTCCTGAAGAGATTGAAGAAGAAAAGAGAGAGAGGAAGAGGAAGCTGAGGGGAGAGAGTTCAAGTGGTTCCCCCGGATTCATGCAAGCTGCAATTCTGATTGCCCCTGTACCAAACACTCAAGAAGATGAATTAAGGGCAGCCAGGCTCAACTATCTGGGGACCAAGAACTACAACATAGATGAACTCATCTCTCTCCCCTTAGAGGACTTAAATGAACTGGCTGACATTGAATTGTCAAAGGAGAAGAAGGAAGCAGAGGATGCAGCCTTGACCCTCAAACACAAGGAAGAAATAAGGAGAAAAAGGCTTTACAAGAACATTCCTATCCTCTCCCTAGTTCAAGAAAGTCCTGAGTCAGAGACTGTGGCTGCTGAACAACCTCAGGTAGTTGATGAAGAAGAAAGATTAAAAATGATCAACTACCAGAGTGTCACAGGTCTCTATCAGGCACCTGCACTCCTTCCTTTGCCTTATGATTACATATTATTTGAATATAATAAGCAGCTAGAAGAGCAAGCCAAGAAAGAAAGGCAAGCTACAAAGAAGAGGCAAAGGGAAGAAGCTGCAAAATCAAGAGCCATCATCCACAAAAGTCAAAAAAATTCTGCGGATAGGCAGAGGATGATGAGCTTCTTAAAGCTGTATGGGTTCTTCGAAAGGAGGATTGGTCCCATGTCTCTATTCATAATGGATGAGTACATAAGGGTGATCAAGCAGAAGATAAAAAGGGGAGAGCTTGCAGACCTTCATTCATCATCAAGTCAAGCTCAACCTGAAGTTGAGGTAAAGGTGGAACCTACAGAGACAACACCACCTGCACCTAAAGCTGCACAACAGCCGACTTCATCTCTAACCCATAGCAGGGTTCTCCTCCCTCTCCTTCTAAAACTGGGAGAGAGGAGATCCCAATTGAGAGGGAATCCACTGAAGAACCTGGTACTGAAGACCAACCCTCTCAGTTAAAATCATCAAGGAGGAAAAAGAGGATGGCCAAAAGAAGATCATCTTCAAAGAAGAAAAGAAGAAAGGCATCCTCCTCCCAACCTCAGGATGAGTCAGAACATCCTGAGGAAGTGCATGAAGAGGACTCTCAACCAACTCCTATCATAGTATAGCCTCTCTTTGTTGGAAGACAAATTCTGTCCTGGACTTTTGCTAAAGATCTAGACAGATGGTATGTCACTTGAGATCAGGGAGAACAACATGTCTACTTCACAAGTGACATGCTTGAACTGCCTCTGCATGATCTCTATGACATGAGAAGGTACTTCATGAGTCTGAAGAATCCAGATCTACTGATGAAGAAAGGAAATCTGAAGATCTTCATGTGGACTATCCCAGTCTAAAGAACCTCTCTGTTTTGGTAGCATCAGCCTAGGGGGAGTTTGTAGGAACCTCTGAAGTTAAGAGACTGATGCAACCAAAAGATACCAAAACAACCAAGTCTTCTAACATGCACTTTGGAACAAAGGTGAACTAGCTTCGGAAGTTTTACACACTCAAGAAATATGCTAAGTGTAAAATCTTCTGAAGCCAAAGTTTAGAAGAAACTGCTACGGAAGCTTTACACTAAACTTGGAAAATATTCTAAGTGTAAAGTCTTTCGAAGCCAAAGACTTAACTCTTCCGAAGGTAAAAGATGAAGTCTTCCGTAGCTCTCAAGACAAAGTCTTCCGAAGCTGTTCAAAGACAAGACTGATTTTCCTCAGGAGAGAGAGAAAAGATACAATTTCCATCAACTTTATCATAAAGTAACCTACTCTCCATTTCATGCTCTGGTAGTTCACCTGCTATCACTAGTTGGTGAAAATTCCATACTTTATGATAAAGTAGATAAGGTCTTCGCCTGCAAGTTTCTGTTTTTGTTCCTTCTTGGCTTTCTATAATAGGAAAGTCGGTGAGCTATGGCTTGTCATAGTCACTAGTCAAAAGGCAATCTGCCTTTTGACTTTAGGCTGATCTTGTTGTCTAGATTAGTCACTTCCAACTGTCTTTTTGCGTATTGACGGTTGTAGGATGTAGTATAAGTAGTATCCGGTTTTTGTATTTAAAACATACTTGTACAACACTTGTAATAGAACTAGAGAAGCAATATACAACTTCCTTGAAAATTTTATCTTGTGTTCTTGCTCTTACTTTTACTTGTGTTTGTCTTGTATCTTCGGTAAAAGGTTCACAGTTCCCTATTTGAATTGTTAAGTGATCTTAAGATCCTCCTAAGTGTGTTAACTAAATGCAAGCTTAAGTACCTTTAACGGTCCTGCAGAGGTGGCCTATCGACTAGAATTGCCTGATGAGCTAAGTGGAATTCACTCGACGTTCCATGTATCTCATCTGGGAAAATGCTTGGCCGATGAAGATATGATTGTGCCACTGGAGGATATTAAAGTGGATGAAAGACTCAATTATATGGAGCAACCGATGGCCATCATAGACAGGAAGGAGAAGAGATTGAGAAATAAAGTGGTTCCACTCGTACGTGTGCAGTGGAAACACCAGAAGGGTTCCGAGTCTACGTGAGAGACGAAGGATGAAATAAGACAGCATTACCCGCAGTTATTCGAAGAGTGACAGATTTCGGGGACGAAACCTCTTTAAGGGGGGTAGGCTTGTAACACCCGAAACTTCAATCAAATAAAAAGAAAATAAAAGTATCAAGAAGAAAGCAAAAAGAAGCCAAAGATGAGGGGTGTTTTGTGTAAAAGTACACAAAAGTCAAAAGTTCACTTTATATGGGCATGGCTGCCCATATCACTCCTGCTGCTACTGTGTTCAACCGAATCAGAAGAAGAAGAAGCTGAATTCGATTTCTCTCAGTTTCAAGGAGAAGAAGAGGCTGATTCTCACTTGTGGTTAGTGTTCTTTGTATTTTATGGTTCGGTTTGTTAAGTTTTGACCATGAAACCGATTTATATGTGTTTATGTGTTTTGTTGTCTGTTTTTGCTTGTTTTAGGCATTTAAACTCTTGTACACATGAGTTTGGAGGAGTTTTGCTTGTTTGCTGCACTAGGTGAGTTCTAGACCCTGGTTTTATGTGTTTTAAACTTTTTTGGGGCTGAAAATGCATGTTTAAAAGGTTTTACAGTTGTTTTATGCTTTACCGTATGTATATGGGTGTTTGTGTTGGTGCTTTATGGTGGTTTATGTGCAGTTGATGCTTGTGATGTTGAGTTTAAGCTCCGAATAGATGGATGAGCATGATTGGTTAGGACTGTTGGTGTTTTCGTGGTTGTATGCCTGCTCTAGATGTTAAGCATGTTAGATCCATGATAAGGATGTGTTTAATCGAGGATTGGGGATTGGATAATTGCATAAGTGCATTTACAGGTTGGTTAGTTCATCCGCATTTAAGTACTTTGTTCATGCGCATTGTTGTTTGTTCATCCGTATTTGTAGTTGCTTATACGCCTAAGTGCTCTTCTGCATTTATTTTGTTTATGCGCATTTGTTGTTTGTTCATCTGTATTTGTAGATCCTTATGCGCCTAAGTGTTCTTCTGCATTTCTTTTGTTCATGCGCATTTGCTACAGTGTTCATGCGCATTTGTTACAGTGTTCATGTGCATTTGTTTCAGTCATTCGCATTTGTTCTACCAGCATTTAGTTGGACACTTGGAATAATCTGAAGGCATTCATCCGCATTAGTATTGTTCATCCGCACTAGTATTGTTCATCCGCATTAGTATTGTTCATCCGCATTAGTATTATTCATCCGCATTAGTATTATTCATCCGCATTTGTATTGTTCATCCGCATTTGTCTAAGGACTTAGGATTTTTCTGAAGCTTGGGAAGTAGAATGTAGCGGGTAAGTTTTGGAATGTTTTGCTGGTTCATGTCTGTTGTGGTGATGCATGTTGTGGGCTGTTGATGAGGCTTTATACTATGTATAATGTGACTTTACGTGGTGTGTTTATATTCGTATGCGTAAAGTATTATCGTAAAAAAAGTGAAAGATTAACGTTAGTAATGAAGTGGAACATAAGAAAAGTATGAAAAGTCTTGCAAGCAAAGGTTGAGGTGAGTGACTGTGTTGTCACAAAAGACTTGTATGCCAAAATTGAGGTGAGTGACTGTGTTGTCACAAAAGACTCTTAAGCCAAAGTTGAGGAGAGTGATTGTGTTGTCACAAAAGACTTGTAAGCCAAAGTTGAGGTGAGTGACCGTGTTATCACAAAAGAGTCGTAAGGGATTCAATCCATGAGATTGACCCGAGTCCTTGTCGCGTACCCCGGTACTGTCGATCTTCGGATATGAGTCGGGTATTGCATGAGACAGGATCCAGATTATAGTGAAAGATAATGAATGAATACGTGAGTTAATGAAAATAATTAAGTCTATACCTTGATGTATGTATGATGAATGCTCACATGTAAAAGTAAAGGAAGTATGTTGTTGAAAAAGATATTTTCATATACAACTCCTACAAGGCATTTTAAACGTTTTAAAACTAGAACTCACTCAGCAACGCTGACTTTTATGGATTTTTAGTTAGAAGGTAATTGTTGCTGAGGGTGGCACGCGGGGGAAGCTACTCGGCAGGGCAAGATCGGCATCCATTCATCTTTAATGATATTGTTGTTTTATAATGCAACTAAACAAGGTCTTTTGTAATTCAAGAAAACAATGATGTATTGCTTAACAACGTTAATTATTAATAGAATGAATGATTTTTATTAACGAAATTCCGCTGCAATATTTTATGAAATGTGTGATGTTTAATGTTTTATGCTATGATTGACTAACGGTGAGGTCTCCGGGAACGGGGCCTTACAAATATACATTGGAATCATACTGATCAATCACATACGGAACATAGCACCTATAGTTAAAATAAAAACAAAAACCCGACACAACATCACACGAATGACCCTTAAAATCAATCCGCTCATGTCCAAATCTATCCATAACACTCCACAACCAACTTCAAACACTCTTGCCTCAAAAATCCATTGAATCAAGCCAAATGACAACTATCAATCAACAGATTCCTTTTCGACCATCAAAGGAAGGAAACGACGTGCAACGGACCAATAAACTACTCGTATTTCACAAGAGAAGAATAGAGAATCAATTTACTGTGGAAATGAAACTAATCAGACGTCAAACGAGAAAGGTAATATGTGATTAATGAAAATGAAGTCAAATCAAGGTACCACGACCAATTAAATAAGATTTACTTGTATTTTAATCAAAATTATGCAACTACAGATTGATACATCATTGTTTTTACAAAATCTTAACTAAATACATAGGATAGGAACTAGTTATAAAATATCATTAAATAACAATAGTTCTCATATGGATGGCTTTTGTTTTTAATGGCAACCTCAAATGCTACAGAGTGTTGATTCTCAAGCATTATAAACAAACTCTCGGATCATTCTAATCAAATCTGATTATAATCTACATTGAAATCACACTAATTGATCACACGTGGAACAAAACATCTATTGTTTAAATTGAAACCAAACCGGACATGACACCACACGAATGACCTTTGAAATCAATCCACTCCTACCCAAAACTTATCAGCAATGCTCCACAACTAACTTCAAACACTCTTGCCTAAAAAATCCATTGAGTCAATCCAAATGACCACAATCGATCCATAGAATCCTTTTTCGACCATGAAGGGAAGGAAGCAAGGTGCAACGGACCAATAAACTAATCGTATTTCAATATAGAAGAATAAAGAATCAATTTACAGTGGAAATAAAATAAATCAGACATCAAACAAGAAACGTAATATGTGCTTAATGAAAATTGTCACACCCTCAAAATCAGCGTGCGGGTTTTTACCGCGAGGCACGTGACATACCAGGATCTCAGTCATTAGTTACACAGAATGACTCTATATGAACCAACATTCAAAATCAGAGTTTAACTTTAAAACATGCGGAAGCGTTAAATAAACTAGTAAACCTAAAACAATGAAACATGATTTGAACATGCGCAAACATACGCGCCCAAGTATTATGTAAAACCAAAACACGATGTTTAAACAATCTTAACCTAAAACAATGTTTCATAATGTGCTGACAAACACCATGATGCTCACCCTTGTGACGTGCTCCTAGGCAATAGCAACCTTAACCTAAGAATAGCATACTAAAAGGGTCAACACAACGGTTGGTGAGTTCAAGAGTTTGCATTTAAACATAAACCAATAACAGTTGCAAGATATAAGAAGTGTATTGTAATAGATAGCTAGTCTATAACAAATAGTAATAATCATAGTGATTTCGCAATTGAAGCTGACTGTGTTACGTTTGTTGCCTCCTGCCACGACTTACCATGTCGTGACAAATGTTCGTTAGGACAAAATTGCACCCGTTTGACCTCGAGTCGCACAGGTGGGGCTCGTCAGACCCAGTAGTACTACCCAAGATTTTCCGCTAATCATCATTATTAACAATCCGAAAGTGTGAGGACTTTCATGGTATTCAACACTATATCATACTATACACAACTCATATAAAGTAAGCGTTTGTAAAACCAGTATGCTATCTCCCCCAAAAGAGAGTATGTAAAAGAGTGGGGCATGAACTCACCTGATTCGTGCAAGAATTAACTTAGAGCTTAACTTGAAAGAAAGAGTGGAAAGACAACCTTCAAAGGTCACCTAGAACACATGAGTACATAAGTACGTGTACACAGAATCAATATGAAACCCTAAGTGCTCTACAAATCAAAGAACTCAAGGTTTTAGAAAGACAAGACACATTTGACCCAGTTGACCCGTTGGTGACATTATAGGTGAAATTTCATTCAAACAAGCATAACAGTACATCACAGATGGTTAACATACAAACTGATTACATATAACCCTTCATTAACCACATGTACTAACTAGATCATCATATAGCCAGATATCATACCAGTTATGTGAATCTCAAACAATTATCATGCTCAACATAGTTACAACACAACCAATGCATCATACATAGAATCAAATCATGCACAGCATGCCATGTGAAGCCACTCACGACTTCACACCCTAAACCCTGCCAATCCTACTAAGTAGGGGCCTTAGATTCGCAGGCGTGTATGATGATCATCAACATGCCGTTCAACAGAATTCATATCATCCAAAATGTTCAACCATGATCAACCACAAACCAACAATAGTCCTAACATACCCATATGACCCATTACCATGAATTCCCACAACAGGCCAAATCAGATAACTAACCAACTAAACATTCATACAACCCAAATAATACATTCTACCACCTTAAAAATCATCCATGAACATACTAACATGATCCTAACATCACAAACATACTCAAACCATCATATTCAAGATTTTGTGCAAATAAAGTTTCGCTTTTGGGAAAGCACATCCCAAAATCTATCAAACACTCAAGACATTCATGAATTCATTAATAATATACCAATTCAAGCTCATGGTAACATCTAGACATGATCAACAACATCCAATTATCACAATTCATCAACCTTCATAGCCAAAAGTTACTATCTTTAGTAAGACATGAACTACAACATTCATTCTTGGATTTATAGCATTCAAATCAACAATCTAACATCCAATTATCATCACAAACACATCAACAACATCAATTCATTGTCAAATCACCATATTCATGCAAATAAAGTTACTATTATTAGTAACCTATGAACATCGCAACAAAATCATAGCTTTCTTGCATAATCGACGTTAACTAGCATCAATCTAACCTAACTAACATAATAACATCAACAAACAACCAAGAATCGACGTTCAATTGCAATATTCGAACTAGGGTTTCGGCCACCATGAAAAATCATCAAGAACATGTAAAAATCTAACCTTTAAACATGTAATGGCTTGCAATTGATGATTCTAACGCGTTGTATAACTTGAAATCGACCAAAACCAAATGGTAATCACTTGTTCTTGCTTGAAATCACAGGTTTGTGTGTGTTTGAGTGTGTGTCGCGGCCGATGGGTATGTGGGGGCTAGGGTTGGGATTTTTGATTTTATTTAATTTATCAATATTACCATTTAAACTCTTGTAGTTTACTTTTTATAAAAATTAAGCTTTTAAACTCTTTTTAAAAAGGTTTTTAACTACAATAATAAGCATATAAACTAACAATGACAATTATATATTTTATCTTTATTAGATACAAAACATACGGATAAAATACACACGTTTCCACGTTACGCGATAAAATTCACAATTAATATTTAAATCACGTAATCACAACCAATAATCAACATAGAAATTATTGTTTAACATTATTAATTATTATTAAGTCACCAACGTTCAACGACAACTAGTGTGTGCTCACGACACGTGTATGCAAGACTTAACGGAACTAACGGAGTTTGGTAACAGAAAATTACCGGATGTCACAAAAATGAAGTCAAATCAAGGAAACACGACCAATTAAATAAGATTTACTTGTAATTTAATAAAAATTGTGTAACTAGAGATTGGGGCATCATTGTATTCATAGAAGCATAACTATTTACATGGGATAGGAACTAGTTATACAAAAACATTAAACAACAATAGTTCTCGTATGGATGGCTTTTGCTTCTAGAAACAACCTCAAATACTATGAAGTATTGATTCTCAAGCCTTACAAACAAACGCCTAAACCAATCTAATCAAATTTGATTTTAATATACATTGGTATAACACTAATCAATCACACATGGAACATAGCATCTATTGTTTAAATAAAAACCAAAACCGGACACAACATCACACGAATAACCCTTAAAATCAATCCACTCATGTCCAAATCATATCCACAACACTCCATAACCAACTTCGAACACTCTTGCTTCAAAAATCCATTGAATCAATCCAAATGACAACTATCGATCCACAGATTCCTTTCTCGACCATCAAGGGAAGGAAACGAGGTGCAACGGACCAATAAACTACTCATGTTTCACTAGAGAAGAATAGAGAATCAATTTACAGTGGAAATGACACTAATCAGACATCAAACAAGAAACGTAATATTTGATTAATGAAAATGAACTCAAATCTAGGTAACACGACCATTTAAATAAGATTTACTCGTATTTTAATCAAAATAGTGCAAGTACAGATAGGTGAATCATTGTATTCACAAAATCTTAACTAAATACATGGGATAGGAACAAGTTATACAAAAATATTAAACAACAATAGTTCTCATAGGTATGGCTTTTGCTTTTAGTAACAATCTCAAATGCTACGAAGTTTTGATTCTTAAGCCTTATAAACACACTCCTGAACCAATCTAATCAAATCTGATTATAATATAGATTGAAATCACACTAATCAATCACACATGGAACATAGCATCTATTGTTTAAATAATAACCAAAACCGGACACGATACCACACGAATGACCTTTAAAATCAATCCACTCATGTCCAAATCTTGTCCCCAACACTCCACAACCAACTTTGAACACTTTTGCCTCAAAAATCCATTGAATCAATCAAAATGAGAACTATCAATCCACAAATTCCTTTTTCGACCATCAAGGCAAGGAAACGAGGTGTAACGGACCAATAAACTCGTATTTCCCTAGAGAAGAATAGAGAATCAATTTACTGTGGAAATGAAACTAATCAGACATCAAACGTGAAACGTAATATGCGATTAATAAAAATGAAGTCAAATCAAGGTACCACGACCAATTAAATAAGATTTACTTATATTTTAATCCAAATTGTGCAACTATAGATTGGTGCATCGTTGTTTTTACAAAATCTTAACTAAATACATGGGATAGAAACTAGTTATACAAAAACATTAAACAACAATAGTTCTCGTATGGATGGCTTTTGCTTTTATTAACAACCTCAAATGCTACAGAGTTTTGATTCTCAAGCCATATAAACACACTCTCGAACCAATCTAATCAAATCTGATTATAAAATTCATTGGAATCACACTAATCGATCAAACATTGAACATAGCATCTATTGTTTAAATTGAAACCATAACTGAACACGAAACCACACGAATGACCCTTAAAATGAATTCACTACTCTCCAAAACTTATACACAACACTCCATAACCAACTTCGAACACTCTTGCCACAAAATTCCTTTGAATCAATCCAAATGACAACTATCGATCCACAAATTCCTTTTTCCCCCATCAAGGGAAGGAAACGAGGTGCAAAGGACAAATAAACTACTCGTATTTCACTAGAGAAGAATAGTGAATCAATTTACAGTGAAAATGAAAGAAATCTGACATCAAACGAGAAACGTAATATGTGATTAATGAAAATGAAGTCAAATCACGGTAACACGACCAATTAAATAAGATTTACTTGTATTTTTATAAAAGTTGTGCAACTAGAGATTGGTGCATCATTGTATCATGGAAGCTTAACTAAATACATGGGATGGGAACGAGTTATACAAATACATTAAACAACAATAGTTCTCGTATGGATGGCTTTTGCTTTTAGAAACAACCTCAAATGCTACGAAGTTTTGATTCTCAAGCCGTATAAACACACTCCTAAACCAATCTAATCAAATCTGATTATAATATAAATTGGAATCACACTAAACGATCACACATGAAACACAGCATCTATTGTTTATATACAAACCAAAACCGGACACAACATCACATGAATGACCCTTAAAATCAATCCGCTAATGTTCAAATCTTATCCACAACACTCCACAACCAACTTTGAACACTCTTGCCTCAAAAATCCATTGAATCAAGCCAAATGAAAACTATCGATCCACAGATTCCTTTTTCGACCATCAAGGGAAGGAAACGAGATGCAACAGACCAATAAACTAATCGTATTTCCCTAGAGAAGAATGGAGAATCAATTTACAGTGGAAATGAAACAAATCAGACGTCAAACGAGAAACGTAATATGTGACTAATGAAAATGAAGTCAAATCAAGGTAACACGGCCAATTAAATAAGATTTACTTGTATTTTAATAAAAATTGTGCAACTAGAGATTGGTGCATCGTTGTATTCATAGAAGTTTAACTAAATACATAGGATAGGAACTAGTTATAGAAATACATTAAACAACAATAGTTCCCGTATGGATGGCTTTTGCTTTTAGAAACAACCTCAAATGCTACGAAGTTTTGATTGTCAAGCCTTTTAAACATACTACTAAACCAATCTAATCAAATCTGATTATAACATACATTGGAATCACACTAATCAATCACACACAAAACATAGCATCTATTGTTTAAATAAAAACCAAAATCAGACACAACATCACACGAATGACCCTTAAAATCAATCCGCTCATGTCCAAATCTTATCCACAACACTCCACAACCATCTTCGAACACTCTTGCCTCAAAAATCCATTGAATCAAGCCAAATGACAACTATCAATCAACAGATTCCTTTTTTGACCATCAAGGGAAGGAAACGAGGTGCACGGACCAATAAACTACTCGTATTTAACTAGAGAAGAATAGAGAATCAATTTACAGTGGAAATGAAACAAATCAGACGTCAAACGAGAAATGTAATATGTGGTTAATGAAAACTAAGTCAAATCAAGGTACCACTACCAATTAAATAAGATTTACTTGTATTTTAATCAAAATTGTGCAACTACAGATTGGTGCATCATTCTATTCATAGAAGCTTAACTAATTACACTGGATAGGAACTAGTTATACAAATACATTAAACAACAATAGTTCTCGTATGGATGGCTTTTGCTTTTAGAAACAACCTCAAATGCTATAAAGTTTTGATTCTCAAGCCTTATAAACACACTCCTAAACCAATCTAATCAAATCTGATTATAATATAAATTAGATTCACACTAATCAATCACACACGAAATATAACATCTATTGTTTAAATAAAAACCAAAACCGGACGCAACATCACATGAATGACCCTTAAAATCAATCCGCTCATGTTCAAATCTTATCCACAACACTCCACAACCAACTTTGAACACTCTTGCCTCAAAAATCCTTTGAATCAAGCCAAATGAACACTATCGATCCACAGATTCCTTTTTCGACCATCAAGGGAAGGAAACGAGATGCAACAGACCAATAAACTAATCGTATTTCCCTAGAGAAGAATGGAGAATCAATTTACAGTGGAAATGAAACAAATCAGACGTCAAACGAGAAACGTAATATGTGACTAATGAAAATGAAGTCAAATCAAGGTAACACGACCAATTAAATAAGATTTAGTTGTATTTTAATAAAAATTGTGCAACTAGAGATTGGTGCATCATTGTATTCATAGAAGCTTAACTAAATACACGGGATAGGAACTATTTATATAAATACATTAAACAACAATAGTTCTCGTATGGATGGCTTTTGTTTTTAGAAACAACCTCAAATGCTACGAAGTTTTGATTCTCAAGCCTTATAAACATACTCGTAAACCAATCTAATCAAATCTGATTATAATATACATTGGAATCAAACTAATCAATCACATACGGAACATAGCATCAATTGTTTAAATAAAAACCAAAACCGGACACAACATCACACGAATGACCCTTAAAATCAATCCGCTCATGTCCAAATCTTATCCACAACACTCCACAACCAACTTCGAACACACTTGCCTCAAAAATCGATTGAATCAAGCCAAATGACAACTATCGATCAACCAATTCCATTTTCAACCATCAAGGGAAGGAAACAAGGTGCAACGGACCAATAAACTACTTGTAATTCACTAGAGAAAAATAGAGAATCAATTTATAGTGGATATGAAATAAATCAGACGTCAAACAAGAAACGTAATATGTGATTAATGAAAATTAAGTCAAATCAAGGTACCACGACCAATTAAATAAGATTTACTTATATTTTAATCCAAATTGTGCAACTATAGATTGGTGCATCGTTGTTTTTACAAAATCTTAACTAAATACATGGGATAGAAACTAGTTATACAAAAACATTAAACAACAATAGTTCTCGTATGGATGGATTTTGCTTTTAGTAACAACCTCAAATGCTACAGAGTTTTGATTCTCAAGCCATATAAACACACTCTCGAACCAATCTAATCAAATCTGATTATAAAATTCATTGGAATCACACTAATCGATCAAACATTGAACATAGCATCTATTGTTTAAATTGAAACCATAACTGAACACGAAACCACACGAATGACCCTTAAAATGAATTCACTACTCTCCAAAACTTATACACAACACTCCATAACCAACTTCGAACACTCTTGCCACAAAAATTCCTTTGAATCAATCCAAATGACAACTATCGATCCACAAATTCCTTTTTCCCCCATCAAGGGAAGGAAACGAGGTGCAAAGGACAAATAAACTACTTGTATTTCACTAGAGAAGAATAGTGAATCAATTTACAGTGAAAATGAAAGAAATCTGACATCAAACGAGAAACGTAATATGTGATTAATGAAAATGAAGTCAAATCACGGTAACACGACCAATTAAATAAGATTTACTCGTATTTTTATAAAAGTTGTGCAACTAGAGATTGGTGCATCATTGTATCATGGAAGCTTAACTAAATACATGGGATGGGAACGAGTTATACAAATACATTAAACAACAATAGTTCTCGTATGGATGGCTTTTGCTTTTAGAAACAACCTCAAATTCTACGAAGTTTTGATTCTCAAGCCGTATAAACACACTCCTAAACCAATCTAATCAAATCTGATTATAATATAAATTGGAATCACACTAAACGATCACACATGAAACATAGCATCTATTGTTTATATACAAACCAAAACCGGACACAACATCACATGAATGACCCTTAAAATCAATCCGCTCATGTTCAAATCTTATCCACAACACTCCACAACCAACTTTGAACACTCTTGCCTCAAAAATCCATTGAATCAAGCCAAATGAAAACTATCGATCCACAGATTCCTTTTTCGACCATCAAGGGAAGGAAACGAGATGCAACAGACCAATAAACTAATCGTATTTCCCTAGAGAAGAATGGAGAATCAATTTACAGTGGAAATGAAACAAATCAGACGTCAAACGAGAAACGTAATATGTGACTAATGAAAATGAAGTCAAATCAAGGTAACACGGCCAATTAAATAAGATTTACTTGTATTTTAATAAAAATTGTGCAACTAGAGATTGGTGCATCGTTGTATTCATAGAAGTTTAACTAAATACATAGGATAGGAACTAGTTATAGAAATACATTAAACAACAATAGTTCCCGTATGGATGGCTTTTGCTTTTAGAAACAACCTCAAATGCTACGAAGTTTTGATTGTCAAGCCTTTTAAACATACTACTAAACCAATCTAATCAAATCTGATTATAACATACATTGGAATCACACTAATCAATCACACACAAAACATAGCATCTATTGTTTAAATAAAAACCAAAATCAGACACAACATCACACGAATGACCCTTAAAATCAATCCGCTCATGTCCAAATCTTATCCACAACACTCCACAACCATCTTCGAACACTCTTGCCTCAAAAATCCATTGAATCAAGCCAAATGACAACTATCAATCAACAGATTCCTTTTTTGACCATCAAGGGAAGGAAACGAGGTGCACGGACCAATAAACTACTCGTATTTAACTAGAGAAGAATAGAGAATCAATTTACAGTGGAAATGAAACAAATCAGACGTCAAACGAGAAACGTAATATGTGGTTAATGAAAACTAAGTCAAATCAAGGTACCACTACCAATTAAATAAGATTTACTTGTATTTTAATCAAAATTGTGCAACTACAGATTGGTGCATCATTCTATTCATAGAAGCTTAACTAATTACACTGGATAGGAACTAGTTATACAAATACATTAAACAACAATAGTTCTCGTATGGATGGCTTTTGCTTTTAGAAACAACCTCAAATGCTATAAAGTTTTGATTCTCAAGCCTTATAAACACACTCCTAAACCAATCTAATCAAATCTGATTATAATATAAATTAGATTCACACTAATCAATCACACACGAAATATAGCATCTATTGTTTAAATAAAAACCAAAACCGGACGCAACATCACATGAATGACCCTTAAAATCAATCCGCTCATGTTCAAATCTTATCCACAACACTCCACAACCAACTTTGAACACTCTTGCCTCAAAAATCCTTTGAATCAAGCCAAATGAAAACTATCGATCCACAGATTCCTTTTTCGACCATCAAGGGAAGGAAACGAGATGCAACAGACCAATAAACTAATCGTATTTCCCTAGAGAAGAATGGAGAAACAATTTACAGTGGAAATGAAACAAATCAGACGTCAAACGAGAAACGTAATATGTGACTAATGAAAATGAAGTCAAATCAAGGTAACACGACCAATTAAATAAGATTTAGTTGTATTTTAATAAAAATTGTGCAACTAGAGATTGGTGCATCATTGTATTCATAGAAGCTTAACTAAATACACGGGATAGGAACTATTTATATAAATACATTAAACAACAATAGTTCTCGTATGGATGGCTTTTGTTTTTAGAAACAACCTCAAATGCTACGAAGTTTTGATTCTCAAGCCTTATAAACATACTCGTAAACCAATCTAATCAAATCTGATTATAATATACATTGGAATCAAACTAATCAATCACATACGGAACATAGCATCAATTGTTTAAATAAAAACCAAAACCGGACACAACATCACACGAATGACCCTTAAAATCAATCCGCTCATGTCCAAATCTTATCCACAACACTCCACAACCAACTTCGAACACACTTGCCTCAAAAATCGATTGAATCAAGCCAAATGACAACTATCGATCAACCAATTCCATTTTCAACCATCAAGGGAAGGAAACAAGGTGCAACGGACCAATAAACTACTTGTAATTCACTAGAGAAAAATAGAGAATCAATTTATAGTGGATATGAAATAAATCAGACGTCAAACAAGAAACGTAATATGTGATTAATGAAAATTAAGTCAAATCAAGGTACCACGACCAATTAAATAAGATTTACTTATATTTTAATCCAAATTGTGCAACTATAGATTGGTGCATCGTTGTTTTTACAAAATCTTAACTAAATACATGGGATAGAAACTAGTTATACAAAAACATTAAACAACAATAGTTCTCGTATGGATGGATTTTGCTTTTAGTAACAACCTCAAATGCTACAGAGTTTTGATTCTCAAGCCATATAAACACACTCTCGAACCAATCTAATCAAATCTGATTATAAAATTCATTGGAATCACACTAATCGATCAAACATTGAACATAGCATCTATTGTTTAAATTGAAACCATAACTGAACACGAAACCACACGAATGACCCTTAAAATGAATTCACTACTCTCCAAAACTTATACACAACACTCCATAACCAACTTCGAACACTCTTGCCACAAAAATTCCTTTGAATCAATCCAAATGACAACTATCGATCCACAAATTCCTTTTTCCCCCATCAAGGGAAGGAAACGAGGTGCAAAGGACAAATAAACTACTTGTATTTCACTAGAGAAGAATAGTGAATCAATTTACAGTGAAAATGAAAGAAATCTGACATCAAACGAGAAACGTAATATGCGATTAATGAAAATGAAGTCAAATCACGGTAACACGACCAATTAAATAAGATTTACTCGTATTTTATAAAAGTTGTGCAACTAGAGATTGGTGCATCATTGTATCATGGAAGCTTAACTAAATACATGGGATGGGAACGAGTTATACAAATACATTAAACAACAATAGTTCTCGTATGGATGGCTTTTGCTTTTAGAAACAACCTCAAATTCTACGAAGTTTTGATACTCAAGCCGTATAAACACACTCCTAAACCAATCTAATCAAATCTGATTATAATATAAATTGGAATCACACTAAACGATCACACATGAAACATAGCATCTATTGTTTATATACAAACCAAAACCGGACACAACATCACATGAATGACCCTTAAAATCAATCCGCTCATGTTCAAATCTTATCCACAACACTCCACAACCAACTTTGAACACTCTTGCCTCAAAAATCCATTGAATCAAGCCAAATGAAAACTATCGATCCACAGATTCCTTTTTCGACCAACAAGGGAAGGAAACGAGATGCAACAGACCAATAAACTAATCGTATTTCCCTAGAGAAGAATGGAGAATCAATTTACAGTGGAAATGAAACAAATCAGACGTCAAACGAGAAACGTAATATGTGACTAATGAAAATGGAGTCAAATCAAGGTAACACGGCCAATTAAATAAGATTTACTTGTATTTTAATAAAAATTGTGCAACTAGAGATTGGTGCATCGTTGTATTCATAGAAGTTTAACTAAATACATAGGATAGGAACTAGTTATAGAAATACATTAAACAACAATAGTTCCCGTATGGATGGCTTTTGCTTTTAGAAACAACCTCAAATGCTACGAAGTTTTGATTGTCAAGCCTTTTAAACATACTACTAAACCAATCTAATCAAATCTGATTATAACATACATTGGAATCACACTAATCAATCACACACGAAACATAGCATCTATTGTTTAAATAAAAACCAAAATCAGACACAACATCACACGAATGACCCTTAAAATCAATCCGCTCATGTCCAAATCTTATCCACAACACTCCACAACCATCTTCGAACACTCTTGCCTCAAAAATCCATTGAATCAAGCCAAATGACAACTATCAATCAACAGATTCCTTTTTTGACCATCAAGGGAAGGAAACGAGGTGCACGGACCAATAAACTACTCGTATTTAACTAGAGAAGAATAGAGAATCAATTTACAGTGGAAATGAAACAAATCAGACGTCAAACGAGAAACGTAATATGTGGTTAATAAAAATTAAGTCAAATCAAGGTACCACTACCAATTAAATAAGATTTACTTGTATTTTAATCAAAATTGTGCAACTACAGATTGGTGCATCATTCTATTCATAGAAGCTTAACTAATTACACTGGATAGGAACTAGTTTTACAAATACATTAAACAACAATAGTTCTCGTATGGATGGCTTTTGCTTTTAGAAACAACCTCAAATGCTATAAAGTTTTGATTCTCAAGCCTTATAAACACACTCCTAAACCAATCTAATCAAATCTGATTATAATATAAATTAGAATCACACTAATCAATCACACACGAAATATAGCATCTATTGTTTAAATAAAAACCAAAACCGGACGCAACATCACATGAATGACCCTTAAAATCAATCCGCTCATGTTCAAATCTTATCCACAACACTCCACAACCAACTTTGAACACTCTTGCCTCAAAAATCCATTGAATCAAGCCAAATGAAAACTATCGATCCACAGATTCCTTTTTCGACCATCAAGGGAAGGAAACGAGATGCAACAGACCAATAAACTAATCGTATTTCCCTAGAGAAGAATGGAGAATCAATTTACAGTGGAAATGAAACAAATCAGACGTCAAACGAGAAACGTAATATGTGACTAATGAAAATGAAGTCAAATTAAGGTAACACGACCAATTAAATTAGATTTAGTTGTATTTTAATAAAAATTGTGCAACTAGAGATTGGTGCATCATTGTATTCATAGAAGCTTAACTAAATACACGGGATAGGAACTATTTATATAAATACATTAAACAACAATTGTTCTCGTATGGATGGCTTTTGTTTTTAGAAACAACCTCAAATGCTACGAAGTTTTGATTCTCAAGCCTTATAAACATACTCGTAAACCAATCTAATCAAATCTGATTATAATATACATTGGAATCAAACTAATCAATCACATATGGAACATAGCATCAATTGTTTAAATAAAAACCAAAACCAGACACAACATCACACGAATGACCCTTAAAATCAATCCGCTCATGTCCAAATCTTATCCACAACACTCCACAACCAACTTCAAACACACTTGCCTCAAAAATCGATTGAATCAAGCCAAATGACAACTATCGATCAACCAATTCCATTTTCGACCATCAAGGGAAGGAAACAAGGTGCAACGGACCAATAAACAACTTGTAATTCACTAGAGAAAAATAGAGAATCAATTTATAGTGGATATGAAATAAATCAGACGTCAAACAAGAAACGTAATATGTGATTAATGAAAATTAAGTCAAATCAAGGTACCACGACCAATTAAATAATATTTACTTGTATTTTAATCAAAATTGTGCAACTAGAGATTGGTTCATCATGGTATTCATAGAAGCTTCACTAAATACATGGGATAGGAGCTAGTTATAGAAATACATTTAACAACAATAGTTCTCGTATGGATGGCTTTTGCTTTTAGAAACAACCTCAAATGCTATGAAGTTTTGATTCTCAAGCCTTATAAACATACCCCTAAACAAATCTAATCAAATCTAATTATAATATACAATGGAATCACACTAATCAATCACAAACGGAACATCGCATCTATTGTTTAAATAAAAACCAAAACCGGACACAACATCATATGAATGACCCTTAAAATCAATCCGCTCATGTCCAAATCTTATCCACAACACTCCGCAACCAACTTCGAACACTCTTGCCTCAAAAATCCATTGAGTCAAGCCAAATGACAACTATCGATCAACAGATTCCATTTTCGACCATCAAGGGAAGGAAACAAGGTGCAACGGACCAATAAACTACTTGTATTTCACTAGAGAAGAATAGAGAATCAATTTACAGTGGATATGAAACAAATCAGATGTCAAACGAGAAACATAATATGTGATTAATGAAAATTAAGTCAAATCAAGGTAACACGACCAATTAAATAAGATTTACTTGTATTTTAATCAAAATTGTGCAACTACAGATTGGTGCATCATTGTATTCATAGAAGCTTAACTAAATAAACGGGATAGGAACTAGTTATATAAATACATTAAACAACAATAGTTCTCATATGGATGGCCTTTGCTTTTAGAAACAACCTCAAATGCTATGATGTTTTGATTCTCAAGCCTTATAAACACACTCCTAAACCAATCTAATCAAATCTGATTATAATATAAATTAGAATCACACTAATCAATCACACACGAAACATAGCATCTATTGTTTAAATAAAAACCAAAACCAGACACAACATCACATGAATGACCCTTAAAATCAATCCGCTCATGTCCAAATCTTATCCACAACACTCCACAACCAACTTTGAACACTCTTGCCTCAAAAATCCATTGAATCAAGCCAAATGAAAACTATCGATCCACAGATTCCTTTTTCGACCATCAAGGGAAGGAAACGAGATGCAACAGACCAATAAACTAATCGTATTTCCCTAGAGAAGAATGGAGAATCAATTTACAGTGGAAATGAAACAAATCAGACGTCAAACGAGAAACGTAATATGTGACTAATGAAAATGAAGTCAAATCAAGGTAACACGACCAATTAAATAAGATTTAGTTGTATTTTAATAAAAATTGTGCAACTAGAGATTGGTGCATCATTGTATTCATAGAAGCTTAACTAAATACACGGGATAGAAACTATTTATATAAATACATTAAATAACAATAGTTCTCGTATGGATGGCTTTTGTTTTTAGAAACAACCTGAAATGCTACGAAGTTTTGATTCTCAAGCCTTATAAACATACTCGTAAACCAATCTAATCAAATCTGATTATAATATACATTGGAATCAAACTAATCAATCACATATGGAACATAGCATCAATTGTTTAAATAAAAACCAAAACCGGACACAACATCACACGAATGACCCTTAAAATCAATCCGCTCATGTCCAAATCTTATCTGCAACACTCCATAACCAACTTCGAACACTCTTCCCTCAAAAATCCATTGAATCAAGCCAAATGACAACTGTCGATCAACAGATTCAATTTTCGACCACCAATGGAAGGAAACAAGGTGCAACAGACCAATAAACTACTTGTATTTCACTAGAGAAAAATAGAGAATCAATTTACAGTGGATATGAAACAAATCAGACGTCAAACGAGAAACGTAATATTTGACTAATGAAAATTAAGTCAAATCAAGGTACCACGACCAATTAAATAAGATTTACTTGTATTTTAATAAAAATTGTGCAACTATAGATTGGTTCATCATTGTATTCATAGAAGCTTCACTAAATACATGGGATAGGAACTAGTTATAGAAATACATTAAACAATAATAGTTCTCGTATGAATGGCTTTTGCTTTTATAAACAACCTCAAATGCTACGAAGTTTTGATTCTCAAGCCTTATAAACATACTCCTAAACCAATCTAATCAAATTTGATTATAATATACAATGGAATCACACTAATCAATCACACACGGAACATAGCATCTATTGTTTAAATAAAAACCAAAACCGGACACAACATTACACGAATGACCCTTAAAATTAATCCGCTCATGTCCGAATCTTATCCACAACACTCCACAACCATCTTCGAACACTCTTGCCTCAAAAATCCATTGAATCAAGCCAAATGACAACTATCAATCAACAGATTCCTTTTTTGACCATCAAGGGAAAGAAACGAGGTGCACGGACCAATAAACTACTCGTATTTAACTAGAGAAGAATAGAGAATCAATTTACAGTGGAAATGAAACAAATCAGACGTCAAACGAGAAACGTAATATGTGGTTAATGAAAATTAAGTCAAATCAAGGTACCACTACCAATTAAAAAAGATTTACTTGTATTTTAATCAAAATTGTGCAACTACAGATTGGTGCATCATTCTATTCATAGAAGCTTAACTAGTTACACTGGATAGGAACTAGTTATACAAATACATTAAACAACAATAGTTCTCGTATGGATGGCTTTTGCTTTTAGAAACAACCTCAAATGCTATAAAGTTTTGATTCTCAAGCCTTATAAACACACTCCTAAACCAATCTAATCAAATCTGATTATAATATAAATTAGAATCACACTAATCAATCACACACGAAATATAGCATCTATTGTTTAAATAAAAACCAAAACCGGACACAACATCACATGAATGACCCTTAAAATCAATCCGCTCATGTTCAAATCTTATCCACAACACTCCACAACCAACTTTGAACACTCTTGCCTCAAAAATCCATTGAATCAAGCCAAATGAAAACTATCGATCCACAGATTCCTTTTTCAACCATCAAGGGAAGGAAACGAGATGCAACAGACCAATAAACTAATCGTATTTCCCTAGAGAAGAATGGAGAATCAATTTACAGTGGAAATGAAACAAATCAGACGTCAAACGAGAAACGTAATATGTGACTAATGAAAATGAAGTCAAATCAAGGTAACACGACCAATTAAATAAGATTTAGTTGTATTTTAATAAAAATTGTGCAACTAGAGATTGATGCATCATTGTATTCATAGAAGCTTAACTAAATACACGGGATAGGAACTATTTATATAAATACATTAAACAACAATAGTTCTCGTATGGATGGCTTTTGTTTTTAGAAACAACCTCAAATGCTATGATGTTTTGATTCTCAAGCCTTATAAACACACTCCTAAACCAATCTAATCAAATCTGATTATAATATAAATTAGAATCACACTAATCAATCACACACGAAACATAGCATCTATTGTTTAAATAAAAACCAAAACCGGACACAACATCACATGAATGACCCTTAAAATCAATCCGCCCATGTCCAAATCTTATCCACAACACTCCACAACCAACTTTGAGCACTCTTGCCTCAAAAATCCATTGAATCAAGCCAAATGAAAACTATCGATCCACAGATTCCTTTTTCGACCATCAAGGGAAGGAAACGAGATGCAACAGACCAATAAACTAATCGTATTTCCCTAAAGAAGAATGGAGAATCAATTTACAGTGGAAATGAAACAAATCAGACGTCAAACGAGAAACGTAATATGTGACTAATGAAAATGAAGTCAAATCAAGGTAACACGACCAATTAAATAAGATTTAGTTGTATTTTAATAAAAATTGTGCAACTAGAGATTGGTGCATCATTGTATTCATAGAAGCTTAACTAAATACACGGGATAGGAACTATTTATATAAATACATTAAACAACAATAGTTCTCGTATGGATGGCTTTTGTTTTTAGAAACAACCTCAAATGCTACGAAGTTTTGATTCTCAAGCCTTATAAACATACTCGTAAACCAATCTAATCAAATCTGATTATAATATACATTGGAATCACACTAATCAATCACACACGGAACTTAGCATCTATTGTTTAAATAAAAACCAAAATCAGACACAACATCACACGAATGACCCTTAAAATCAATCCGCTCATGTCCAAATCTTATCCACAACACTCCACAACCAACTTCGAACATTCTTGCCTCAAAAATCCATTAAATCAGGTCAAATGACAACTATCAATCAACAGATTCCTTGTTTGACCATCAATGGAAGGAAATGAGGTGCACGGACCAATAAACTACTCGTATTTAACTAGAGAAGAATAGAGAATCAATTTACAGTGGAAATGAAACAAATCAGACGTCAAACGAGAAATGTAATATGTGGTTAATGAAAATTAAGTCAAATCAAGGTACCACTACCAATTAAATAAGATTTACTTGTATTTTAATCAAAATTGTGCAACTACAGATTGGTGCATCATTCTATTCATAGAAGCTTAACTAATTACACTGGATAGGAACTAGTTATACAAATACATTAAACAACAATAGTTCTCGTATGGATGGCTTTTGCTTTTAGAAACAACCTCAAATGCTATAAAGTTTTGATTCTCAAGCCTTATAAACACACTCCTAAACCAATCTAATCAAATCTGATTATAATATAAATTAGAATCACACTAATCAATCACACACGAAATATAGCATCTATTGTTTAAATAAAAACCAAAACCGGACACAACATCACATGAATGACCCTTAAAATCAATCCGCTCATGTCCAAATCTTATCCACAACACTCCACAACCAACTTTGAACACTCTTGCCTCAAAAATCCATTGAATCAAGCCAAATGAAAACTATCGATCCACAGATTCCTTTTTCGACCATCAAGGGAAGGAAACGAGATGCAACAGACCAATAAACTAATCGTATTTCCCTAGAGAAGAATGGAGAATCAATTTACAGTGGAAATGAAACAAATCAGACGTCAAACGATAAACGTAATATGTGACTAATGAAAATGAAGTCAAATCAAGGTAACACGACCAATTAAATAAGATTTAGTTGTATTTTAATAAAAATTGTGCAACTACAGATTGGTGCATCATTGTATTCATAGAAGCTTAACTAAATACACGGGATAGAAACTATTTATATAAATACATTAAATAACAATAGTTCTCGTATGGATGGCTTTTGTTTTTAGAAACAACCTCAAATGCTACGAAGTTTTGATTCTCAAGCCTTATAAACATACTCGTAAACCAATCTAATCAAATCTGATTATAATATACATTGGAATCAAACTAATCAATCACATATGGAACATAGCATCAATTGTTTAAATAAAAACCAAAACCGGACACAACATCACACGAATGACCCTTAAAATCAATCCGCTCATGTCCAAATCTTATCTGCAACACTCCACAACCAACTTCGAACACTCTTCCCTCAAAAATCCATTGAATCAAGCCAAATGACAACTGTCGATCAACAGATTCCATTTTCGACCATCAATGGAAGGAAACAAGGTGCCACAGACCAATAAACTACTTGTATTTCACTAGAGAAAAATAGAGAATCAATTTACAGTGGATATGAAACAAATCAGACGTCAAACGAGAAACGTAATATTTGATTAATGAAAATTAAGTCAAATCAAGGTACCACGACCAATTAAATAAGATTTACTTGTGTTTTAATAAAAATTGTGCAACTATAGATTGGTTCATCATTGTATTCATAGAAGCTTCACTAAATACATGGGATAGGAACTAGTTATAGAAATACATTAAACAATAATAGTTCTCGTATGGATGGCTTTTGCTTTTATAAACAACCTCAAATGCTACGAAGTTTTGATTCTCAAGCCTTATAAACATACTCCTAAACCAATCTAATCAAATTTGATTATAATATACAATGGAATCACACTAATCAATCACACACGGAACATAGCATCTATTGTTTAAATAAAAACCAAAACCGGACACAACATTACACGAATGACCCTTAAAATCAATCCGCTCATGTCCGAATCTTATCCACAACACTCCACAACCATCTTCGAACACTATTGCCTCAAAAATCCATTGAATCAAGCCAAATGACAACTATCAATCAACAGATTCCTTTTTTGACCATCAAGGGAAGGAAACGAGGTGCACGGACCAATAAACTACTCGTATTTAACTAGAGAAGAATAGAGAATCAATTTACAGTGGAAATGAAACAAATCAGACGTCAAACGAGAAATGTAATATGTGGTTAATGAAAATTAAGTCAAATCAAGGTACCACTACCAATTAAATAAGATTTACTAGTATTTTAATCAAAATTGTGCAACTACAGATTGGTGCATCATTCTATTCATAGAAGCTTTACTAATTACACTGGATAGGAACTAGTTATACAAATACATTAAACAACAATAGTTCTCGTATGGATGGCTTTTGCTTTTAGAAACAACCTCAAATGCTATAAAGTTTTGATTCTCAAGCCTTATAAACACACTCCTAAACCAATCTAATCAAATCTGATTATAATATAAATTAGAATCACACTAATCAATCACACACGAAATATAGCATCTATTGTTTAAATAAAAACCAAAACCGGACGCAACATCACATGAATGACCCTTAAAATCAATCCGCTCATGTTCAAATCTTATCCACAACACTCCACAACCAACTTTGAACACTCTTGCCTCAAAAATCCATTGAATCAAGCCAAATGAAAACTATCGATCCACAGATTCCTTTTTCGACCATCAAGGGAAGGAAACGTGATGCAACAGACCAATAAACTAATCGTATTTCCCTAGAGAAGAATGGAGAATCAATTTACAGTGGAAATGAAACAAATCAGACGTCAAACGAGAAATGTAATATGTGACTAATGAAAATGAAGCCAAATCAAGGTAACACGACCAATTAAATAAGATTTAGTTGTATTTTAATAAAAATTGTGCAACTAGAGATTGGTGCATCATTGTATTCATAGAAGCTTAACTAAATACACGGGATAGGAACTATTTATATAAATACATTAAACAACAATAGTTCTCGTATGGATGGCTTTTGTTTTTAGAAACAACCTCAAATGCTATGATGTTTTGATTCTCAAGCCTTATAATCACACTCCTAAACCAATCTAATCAAATCTGATTATAATATAAATTAGAATCACACTAATCAATCACACACGAAACATAGCATCAATTGTTTAAATAAAAACCAAAACCGGACACAACATCACACGAATGACCCTTAAAATCAATCCGCTCATGTCCAAATCTTATCTGCAACACTGCACAACCAACTTCGAACACTCTTCCCTCAAAAATCCATTGAATCAAGCCAAATGACAACTGTCGATCAACAGATTCCATTTTCGACCATCAATGGAAGGAAACAAGGTGCAACAGACCAATAAACTACTTGTATTTCACTAGAGAAAAATAGAGAATCAATTTACAGTGGATATGAAACAAATCAGACGTCAAACGAGAAACGTAATATTTGATTAATGAAAATTAAGTCAAATCAAGGTACCACGACCAATTAAATAAGATTTACTTGTATTTTAATAAAAATTGTGCAACTATAGATTGGTTCATCATTGTATTCATAGAAGCTTCACTAAATACATGGGATAGGAACTAGTTATAGAAATACATTAAACAATAATAGTTCTCGTATGGATGGCTTTTGCTTTTATAAACAACCTCAAATGCTACGAAGTTTTGATTCTCAAGCCTTATAAACATACTCCTAAACCAATCTAATCAAATTTGATTATAATATACAATGGAATCACACTAATAAATCACACACGGAACATAGCATCTATTGTTTAAATAAAAACCAAAACCGGACACAACATTACACGAATGACCCTTAAAATCAATCCGCTCATGTCCGAATCTTATCCACAACACTCCACAACCATCTTCGAACACTTTTGCCTCAAAAATCTATTGAATCAAGACAAATGACAACTATCAATCAACAGATTCCTTTTTTGACCATCAAGGGAAGGAAACGAGGTGCACGGACCAATAAACTACTCGTATTTAACTAGAGAAGAATAGAGAATCAATTTACAGTGGAAATGAAACAAATCAGACGTCAAACGAGAAACGTAATATATGGTTAATGAAAATTAAGTCAAATCAAGGTACCACTACCAATTAAATAAGATTTACTTGTATTTTAATCAAAATTGTGCAACTACAGATTGGTGCATCATTCTATTCATAGAAGCTTAACTAATTACACTGGATAGGAACTAGTTATACAAATACATTAAACAACAATAGTTCTCGTATGGATGGCTTTTGCTTTTAGAAACAACCTCAAATGCCATAAAGTTTTGATTCTCAAGCCTTATAAACACACTCCTAAACCAATCTAATCAAATCTGATTATAATATAAATTAGAATGACACTAATCAATCACACACGAAATATAGCATCTATTGTTTAAATAAAAACCAAAACCGGACGCAACATCACATGAATGACCCTTAAAATCAATCCGCTCATGTTCAAATCTTATCCACAACACTCCACAACCAACTTTGAACACTCTTGCCTCAAAAATCCATTGAATCAAGCCAAATGAAAACTATCGATCCACAGATTCCTTTTTCGACCATCAAGGGAAGGAAACGAGATGCAACAGACCAATAAACTAATCGTATTTCCCTAGAGAAGAATGGAGAATCAATTTACAGTGGAAATGAAACAAATCAGATGTCAAACGAGAAACGTAATATGTGACTAATGAAAATGAAGTCAAATGAAGGTAACACGACCAATTAAATAAGATTTAGTTGTATTTTAATAAAAATTGTGCAACTAGAGATTGGTGCATCATTGTATTCATAGAAGCTTAACTAAATACACGGGATAGGAACTATTTATATAAATACATTAAACAACAATAGTTCTCGTATGGATGGCTTTTGTTTTTAGAAACAACCTCAAATGCTATGATGTTTTGATTCTCAAGCCTTATAAACACACTCCTAAACCAATCTAATCAAATCTGATTATAATATAAATTAGAATCACACTAATCAATCACACACGAAACATAGCATCTATTGTTTAAATAAAAACCAAAACCGGACACAACAACACATGAATGACCCTTAAAATCAATCCGCTCATGTCCAAATCTTATCCACAACACTCCACAACCAACTTTGAACACTCTTGCCTCAAAAATCCATTGAATCAAGCCAAATGAAAACTATCGATCCACAGATTCCTTTTTCGACCATCAAGGGAAGGAAACGAGATGCAACAGACCAATAAACTACTCGTATTTCCCTAGAGAAGAATGGAGAATCAATTTACAGTGGAAATGAAACAAATCAGACGTCAAACGAGAAACGTAATATGTGACTAATGAAAATGAAGTCAAATCAAGGTAACACGACCAATTAAATAAGATTTAGTTGTATTTTAATAAAAATTGTGCAACTAGAGATTGGTGCATCATTGTATTCATAGAAGCTTAACTAAATACATGGGATAGAAACTATTTATATAAATACATTAAATAACAATAGTTCTCGTATGGATGGCTTTTGTTTTTAGAAACAACCTCAAATGCTACGAAGTTTTGATTCTCAAGCCTTATAAACATACTCGTAAACCAATCTAATCAAATCTAATTATAATATACATTGGAATCAAACTAATCAATCACATATGGAACATAGCATCAATTGTTTAAATAAATACCAAAACCGGACACAACATCACACGAATGACCCTTAAAATGAATCCGCTCATGTCCAAATCTTATCTGCAACACTCCACAACCAACTTCGAACACTCTTCCCTCAAAAATCCATTGAATCAAGCCAAATGACAACTATCGATCAACAGATTCCATTTTCGACCATCAAGGGAAGGAAACAAGGTGCAACGGACCAATAAACTACTTGTATTTCACTAGAGAAGAATAGAGAATCAATTTACAGTGGATATGAAACAAATCAGATGTCAAACGAGAAACATAATATGTGATTAATGAAAATTAAGTCAAATCAAGGTAACACGACCAATTAAATAAGATTTACTTGTATTTTAATAAAAATTGTGCAACTAGAGATTGGTGCATCATTGTATTCATAGAAGCTTAACTAAATACATAGGATAGGTACTAGTTATACAAATACATTAAACAACAATAGTTCTCGTATGGATGGCTTTTGCTTTTACAAACAACCTCAAATGCTATGAAGTTTTGATTTTCAAGCCTTTTAAATATACTACTAAACCAATCTAATAAAATCTGATTATAATATACATTGGAATCACACTAATCAATCACACACGAAACATAGCATCTATTGTTTAAATAAAAACCAAAATCAGACACAACATCACACGAATGACCCTTAAAATCAATCCGCTCATGTCCAAATCTTATCCACAAAACTCCACAACCAACTTCGAACATTCTTGCCTCAAAAATCCATTGAATCAAGTCAAATGACAACTATCAATCAACAGATTCCTTGTTTGACCATCAAGGGAAGGAAATGAGGTGCACGGACCAATAAACTACTCGTATTTAACTAGAGAAGAATAGAGAATCAATTTACAGTGTAAATGAAACAAATCAGACGTCAAACGAGAAACGTAATATGTGGTAAATGAAAATTAAGTCAAATCAAGGTTCCACGACCAATTAAATAAGATTTACTTGTATTTTAATCAAAATTGTGCAACTACAGATTGGTGCATCATTGTATTCATAGAAGCTTAACTAAATAAACGGGATAGGAACTAGTTAAACAAATACATTAAACAACAATAGTTCTCATATGGATGGCTTTTGCTTTTAGAAACAACCTCAAATGCTATGATGTTTTGATTCTCAAGCCTTATAAACACACTCCTAAACCAATCTAATCAAATCTGATTATAATATAAATTAGAATCACACTAATCAATCACACACGAAACATAGCATCTATTGTTTAAATAAAAACCAAAACCGGACACAACATCACATGAATGACCCTTAAAATCAATCCGCTCATGTCCAAATCTTATCCACAACACTCCACAACCAACTTTGAACACTCTTGCCTCAAAAATCCATTGAATCAAGCCAAATGAAAACTATCGATCCACAGATTCCTTTTTCGACCATCAAGGGAAGGAAACGAGATGCAACAGACCAATAAACTAACCGTATTTCCTTAGAGAAGAATGGAGAATCAATTTACAGTGGAAATGAAACAAATCAGACGTCAAACGAGAAACGTAATATGTGACTAAAGAAAATGAAGTCAAATCAAGGTAACACGACCAATTAAATAAGATTTAGTTGTATTTTAATAAAAATTGTGCAACTAGAGATTGGTGCATCATTGTATTCATAGAAGCTTAACTAAAAACACGGGATAGAAACTATTTATATAAATACATTAAATAACAATAGTTCTCGTATGGATGGCTTTTGTTTTTAGAAACAACCTCAAATGCTACGAAGTTTTGATTCTCAAGCCTTATAAACATACTCGTAAACCAATCTAATCAAATCTGATTATAATATACATTGGAATCAAACTAATCAATCACATATGGAACATAGCATCAATTGTTTAAATAAAAACCAAAACCGGACACAACATCACACGAATGACCCTTAAAATCAATCCGCTCATGTCCAAATCTTATCTGCAACACTCCACAACCAACTTCGAACACTCTTCCCTCAAAAATCCATTGAATCAAGCCAAATGACAACTGTCGATCAACAGATTCCATTTTCGACCATCAAGGGAAGGAAACAAGGTGCAACGGACCAATGAACTACTTGTATTTCACTAGAGAAGATTAGAGAATCAATTTACAGTGGATATGAAACAAATCAGATGTCAAACGAGAAACATAATATGTGATTAATGAAAATTAAGTCAAATCAAGGTAACACGACCAATTAAATAAGATTTACTTGTATTTTAATAAAAATTGTGCATCTAGAGATTGGTGCATCATTGTATTCATAGAAGCTTAACTAAATACATAGGATAGGAACTAGTTATAGAAATACATTAAACAACAATAGTTCTCGTATGGATGGCTTTTGCTTTTAGAAACAACCTCAAATGCTATGAAGTTTTGATTTTCAAGCCTTTTAAATATACTACTAAACCAATCTAATAAAATCTTATTATAATATACATTGGAATCACACTAATCAATCACACACGGAACGTAGCATCTATTGTTTAAATAAAAACCAAAATCAGACACAACATCACACGAATGACCCTTAAAATCAATCCGCTCATGTCCAAATCTTATCCACAACACTCCACAACCAACTTCAAACATTCTTGCCTCAAAAATCCATTGAATCAAGTCAAATGACAACTATCAATCAATAGATTCCTTGTTTGACCATCAAGGGAAGGAAATGAGGTGCACGGACCAATAAACTACTCGTATTTAACTAGAGATGAATAGAGAATCAATTTATAGTGGAAATGAAACAAATCAGACGTCAAACGAAAAACGTAATATGTGGTTAATGAAAATTAAGTCAAATCAAGGTACCACGACCAATTAAATAAGATTTACTTGTATTTTAATCAAAATTGTGCAACTACAGATTGGTGCATCATTGTATTCATAGAAGCTTAACTAAATAAACAGGATAGGAACTAGTTATACAAATACATTAAACAACAATAGTTCTCATATGGATGGCTTTTGCTTTTAGAAACAACCTCAAATGCTATGATGTTTTGATTCTCAAGCCTTATAAACACACTCCTAAACCAATCTAATCAAATCTGATTATAATATAAATTAGAATCACACTAATCAATCACACACGAAACATAGCATCTATTGTTTAAATAAAAACCAAAACCGGACACAACATCACATGAATGACCCTTAAAATCAATCCGCTCATGTCCGAATCTTATCCACAACACTCCACAACCAACTTTGAACACTCCTGCCTCAAAAATCCATTAAATCAAGCCAAATGACAACTATCGATTCACAGATTCCTTTTTCGACCATCAAGGGAAGGAAACGAGGTGCAACGGACCAATAAAACTACTCGTATTTCACTAGAGAAGAATAGAGAATCAATTTACAGTGGAAATGAAATAAATCAGACATCAAACGAGAAACGTAATATGTGACTAATGAAAATAAAGTCAAATCAAGGTAACACGACCAATTAAATAAGATTTACTTGTATTTTAATAAAAATTGTGCAACTACAGATTGGTTCATCATTGTATTCATAGAAGCTTCACTAAATACATAGGATAGGAACTAGTTATAGAAATACATTAAACAACAATAGTTCTCGTATGGATGGCTTTTGCTTTTAGAAACAACCTCAAATGCTATGAAGTTTTGATTCTCAAGCCTTATAAACATACTCCTAAACCAATCTAATCAAATCTGATTATTATATTCAATGGAATCACACTAATCAATCACACACGGCACATAGCATCAATTGTTTAAATAAAAACCAAAACCGGACACAACATCACACGAATGTTAAAATCAATCCGCTCATGTCCAAATCTTATCCACAACATTCCACTACCAACTTCGAACACTCTTGCCTCAAAAATCCATTGAATCAAGCGAAATGACAACTATCGATTCACAGATTCCTTTTTCGACCATCAAGGGAAGGAAACGAGGTGCAACGGACCAATAAAACTACTCGTATTTCACTAGAGAAGAATAGAGAATCAATTTACAGTGGAAATGAAATAAATCAGACATCAAACGAGAAACGTAATATGTGACTAATGAAAATAAAGTCAAATCAAGGTAACACGACAAATTAAATAAGATTTACTTGTATTTTAATAAAAATTGTGCAACTAGAGATTGGTTCATCATTGTATTCATAGAAGCTTCACTAAATACATAGGATAGGAACTAGTTATAGAAATACATTAAACAACAATAGTTCTCGTATGGATGGCTTTTGCTTTTAGAAACAACCTCAAATGCTACGAAGTTTTGATTCTCAAGCCTTATAAACATACTCCTAAACCAATCTAATCAAATCTGATTATAATATACAATGGAATCACACTAATCAATCACACGCGGCACATTGTATCTATTGTTTAAATAAAAACCAAAACCGGACACAACATCACACGAGTTACCCTTAAAATCAATCCGCTCATGTCCAAATCTTATCCACAACATTCCACTACCAACTTCGAACACTCTTGCCTCAAAAATCCATTGAATCAAGCGAAATGACAACTATCGATTCACAGATTCCTTTTTCGACCATCAAGGGAAGGAAACGAGGTGCAACGGACCAATAAAACTACTCGTATTTCACTAGAGAAGAATAGAGAATCAATTTACAGTGGAAATGAAATAAATCAGACATCAAACGAGAAACGTAATATGTGACTAATGAAAATAAAGTCAAATCAAGGTAACACGACCAATTAAATAAGATTTACTTGTATTTTAATAAAAATTGTGCAACTAGAGATTGGTTCATCATTGTATTCATAGAAGCTTCACTAAATACATAGGATAGGAACTAGTTATAGAAATACATTAAACAACAATAGTTCTCGTATGGATGGCTTTTGCTTTTAGAAACAACCTCAAATGCTACGAAGTTTTGATTCTCAAGCCTTATAAACATACTCCTAAACCAATCTAATCAAATCTGATTATAATATACAATGGAATCACACTAATCAATCACACGCGGCACATTGTATCTATTGTTTAAATAAAAACCAAAACCGGACACAACATCACACGAGTTACCCTTAAAATCAATCCGCTCATGTCCAAATCTTATCCATAACACTCCACGACCAACTTCTAACACTCTTTCCTCAAAAATCCATTGAATCAAGCCAAATGACAACTATCGATCACCAGATTCCATTTTCGACCATCAAGGGAAGGAAACAAGGTGCAACGGACCAATAAACTACTTGTATTTCACTAGAGAAGAATAGAGAATCAATTTACAGTGGATATGAAACAAATTCGACGTCAAACGAGAAAGGTAACATGTGATTAATGAAAATTAAGTCAAATCAAGGTACCACGACCAATTAAATAAGGTTTACTTGTATTTTAATCAAAATTGCACAACTACAGATTGGTGTATCATTGTTTTTACAAAATCTTAACTAAATACATAGGATAGGAACTAGTTATACCATAACATTAAACAACAATAGTTCTCGTATGGATGGCTTTTGCTTTTAGTGACAACCTCAAATGCTACAGAGTGTTGATTCTCAAGCATTACAAACACACTCCTAAACCAATTTAATTAAATCTGATTATAATATAAATTAGAATCACACTAATGAATCACACACGAAACATAGCATCTATTGTTTAAATAAAAACCAAAACTGGACACAACATCACATGAATGACCCTTAAAATCAATCCGCTCATGTCCAAATCTTATCCACAACACTCCACAACCAACTTTGAACACTCTTGCCTCAAAAATCCATTGAATCAAGCCAAATGACAACTATCAATTCACAGATTCCTTTTTCGACCATCAAGGGAAGGAAACGAGGTGCAACAGACCAATAAAACTACTCGTATTTCCCTAGAGAAGAATAGAGAATCAATTTACAGTGGAAATGAAGCAAATCAGACATCAAACAAGAAACATAATATGTGACTAATGAAAATAAAGTCAAATCAAAGTAACACGACCAATTAAATAAGATTTACTTGTATTTTAATCAAAATTGTGCAACTACAGATTGGTTCATCATTGTATTCATAGAAGCTTCACTAAATACATAGGATAGGAACTAGTTATAGAAATACCTTAAACAATAATAGTTCTCGTATGGATGGCTTTTGCTTTTAGAAACAACCTCAAATGCTACGAAGTTTTGATTCTCAAGCCTTACAAACATACTCCTAAACCAATCTAATCAAATCTGATTATTATATTCAATGGAATCACACTAATCAATCACACACGGCACATAGCATCAATTGTTTAAATAAAAACCAAAACCGGACACAACATCACACGAATGTTAAAATCAATCCGCTCATGTCCAAATCTTATCCACAACAATCCATGACCAACTTCGAACACTCTTCCCTCAAAAATCATTGAATCAAACCAAATGACAACTATCGATTCACAGATTCGTTTTTCGACCATCAAGTGAAGGAAACGAGGTGCAACGGACCAATAAAACTACTCGTATTTCACTAGAGAAGAATAGAGAATAAATTTACAATGGAAATAAAATAAATCAGACATCAAACGAGAAACGTAATATGTGACTAATGAAAATAAAGTCAAATCAAGGTAACACGACCAATTAAATAAGATTTACTTGTATTTTAATAAAAATTGTGCAACTAGAGATTGGTTCATCATTGTATTCATAGAAGCTTCACTAAATACATAGGATAGGAACTAGTTATAGAAATACATTAAACAACAATAGTTCTCGTATGGATGGCTTTTGCTTTTAGAAACAACCTCAAATGCTACGAAGTTTTGATTCTCAAGCCTTATAAACATACTCCTAAACCAATCTAATCAAATCTGATTATAATATACAATGGAATCACACTAATCAATCACACACGGCACATAGCATCTATTGTTTAAATAAAAACCAAAACCGGACACAACATCACACGAGTAACCCTTAAAATCAATCCGCTCATGTCCAAATCTTATCCATAACACTCCACGACCAACTTCGAACACTCTTTCCTCAAAAATCCATTGAATCAAGCCAAATGACAACTATCGATCACCAGATTCCATTTTTGACCATCAAGGGAAGGAAACAAGGTGCAACGGACCAATAAACTACTTTTATTACACTAGAGAAGAATAGAGAATCAATTTACAGTGGATATGAAACAAATCAGACGTCAAACGAGAAACGTAATATGTGATTAATGAAAATTAAGTCAAATCATGGTACCACGACCAATTAAATAAGATTTACTTGTATTTTAATCAAAATTGCGCAACTACAGATTGGTGTATCATTGTTTTTACAAAATCTTAACTAAATACTTAGGATAGGAACTAGTTATACCATAACATCATACAACAATAGTTCTCATATGGATGGCTTTTGCTTTTAGAAACAACCTCAAATGCTACGAAGTTTTGATTCTCAAGCATTACAAACACACTCCTAAACCAATTTAATCAAATCTGATTATAATATAAATTAGAATCACACTAATGTATCACACATGAAACATAGCATCTATTGTTTAAATAAAAACCAAAACCGGACACAACATCACATGAATACCCTTAAAATCAATCCGCTCATGTCCAAATCTTATCCACAACACTCCACAACCAACTTTGAACACTCTTGCCTCAAAAATCCATTGAATCAAGCCAAATTCAAGGGAAGGAAACGAGGTGCAACATACCAATAAACTACTCGTATTTCCCTAGAGAAGAATAGAGAATCAATTTACAGTGGAAGTGAAACAAATCAGGCATCAAATGAGAAACGTAATATGTGTGACTAATGAAAATGAAGTCAAATCAAGGTAACACTGTGACATCCGGTAATTTTCCATTACCAAACTCTGTTAGTTCCGTTAAGTCTTGCATACACGTGTCGTGCGCACACACTCGTTGTCGTTGAATGTTGGTGACTTAATAGCAATCAGTAATGATAAATTTATGATAACTAAGTTAATAATGTGATTTTTAAGTTATGCTTATGTGATTTAAATGTTAGCTGTAATTTTATCGCGTAACGTGACAACGTGTTATATTTGTTTCGTGCGTTGTGTGTCAAATGAAAATTCTACCTATTTATTATTTGTGGCTAATAATAATAATGTTTAGTAGTTAAAAACCTTTTAAAAACTAATTAAAAGCCTAGTTTTTATAAAATACAAGTTACAAGGGCTTAAAGGGCAATTAGCACTAATTAATTTAATTAAAAAAAAAATCAAAAGAAAACCCTAATACCCCATTCACGCCCGCGACACCTTCTTCACACACACACAATTCAAATTCGGTCAAGAACACCCACAAAGCTACGGATTTGATCGAGTTCCAAGCAATTCAACAAGTTAACAACATCAAATCTTGTTCCTTTTGCGATTTAAAGGTTAGAATTCGAGTTCTTTGATGGGTTTGGTGTATAGCCGAAAGTTTTAGTCGATTTTGATGATTTGGTGGCCGATTGATGCTTGTTTGTTGTTGTTAATGTGTTTGTTAGGTAGATTACATGTTAATTAACGTCAAGTATGCAATAAAGGTTGGATTTTTACAAGTTCTTATGGGATCTATGTTAGGGGCGAAAACCTAATTCGAAAATCTAAAATTGGATGTTAGTTGTTGGTTGTTTATTGATGTTACTATGTTAGTTAGGTTAGATTGATGCTAGTTAACATTGATTGTGCAAGAAAGTTAGGATTTTGATGTGTTGTTCATAGGTTACTAAGAATAGTAACTTTATTTTGCATGAAATGGTTATTTGATCAAGAATTGGTGTTTTTGATGGGTTTATGATGATGATTAGGTGCTAAATTGTTGATATGAATGTTAATAACCTTGGATTGAATGTTGTAGTTCATACCTTGCCAAAAGTGGAAACTTTTGGGTATGAAAGTTGATGTAACATGATGGTTAGATGTTGTTGATCATGTTTAGTTATTGTCATGAGCTTGAATTGGTATGCAAATGGTAAATTCATGAATATAATGTGAGTTTGATGAATTTGGGATGTACTTTCCCAAAAGGGAAACTTTAATTATGAAATTTCCTAAATAGGATGATTTGGGTATGTTAGGAGCATTTGGATCATGCTAGTAAGTTCATAGATGTGTTCTAAAGGGATAGAATGAATTGGTTGGATTGAATGAATGTTTTGGGAATGATATAAATTGTGGTAATTGATATTTGATGGTCATCATACACTCGTACGAATCTGAGGCCCCCACTTAGTAGGATTGGCAGGGTTTAGGGTGTGAAGTCGTGAGTGGCTTCACATGGCATGTGGTGCGTGATGTGATCCTTGTATGGTATAATAATTGTGTTATAGTTATTATGAGCATGATAATTGTTTGAGATTTGCATGACTTGTATGATATTTGGTTGTATGATGATCTAAGTAGTACATATGGGTAATGAAGTGTCATATGTGATCAGCTTATATGGTAACCATGTATGATGTATTGTTATACTTGTTTGAATGAAACTTCACCTATAATGTCACCAACGGGTCAAACGAGTCAACTGGGTCAAATGTGTCGTGTATTTCTAAAACCTTGAGTCCTTTGGTTGTAGAGCACTTAGGGTTTCATTATGGTTCTGTGTACACGTACTTATGTACTCATGTGTTCTAGGTAACCTCTGAAGGTTGTCTTTCAACTCCTTGTCAAGTTAAGCTTTAGGTATTTCTTACACGCATCAGGTGAGTTCATGCCCTACTCTTTTACATACTCTCTTTTGGGGGAGATAACATACTGGTTTTTTTTACAAACGCTTTATCATGATAAGTTGTGTATGGTATAATATAGTGTTGATTACCATGAAAGTCCTCACACTTTCGGATGGTTAGCGGGAAATCTTGGGTAGTACTACCGGGTCTGACGAGCCCCACCTGTGCGACTCGAGGTCAAACGGGTGCAATTTTGTCCTAACGAACATTTGTCACGACCTGGTAAGTCGTGGCTGGAGGCAACAAACGTAACACAGTCAGCTTCAATCGTGAAATCACTATGATTGTTACTATTTGTTATAGACTAGCTATCTATTACAATACACATCTTATATCTTGCAACTGTTATTGGTTTATGTTTAAACGCAAACTCTTGAACTCACCAACCGTTGTGTTGACTCTTTTAGTATGCTATTCTCAGGTTAAGGTTACTATTGCCTAGGAGCACGTCACACGGGTCAGCATCATGGTGTTTGTCAGCACGTTATGAAACCTTGTTTTGGGTTAAGGTTGTTTAAACATCGTGTTTTGGTTTTGCATAATACTTGGGCGCGTATGTTTGCGCATGTTCAAATCATGTTTCATTGTTTTGGGTTTACTAGTTTATTTAACGCTTCCGCATGTTTTTAAGTTAAACTCTGATTTTGAATGTTAGTTCATATAGAGTCGTTCTGCGTAACTAATGACTGAGATCCTGGTATGTCACGCGCCTCGCGGTAAAACTCCGCACGTGGATTTTAAGGGTGTGATAGATTGGTATCAGAGCCATTGGTTATAGGGAACTAGGTTGCAGACACACACTAGACTATAACCGCATAGTTGTTAGTTACTTGTCACTTATTTCCTTACTGTATACTCATTGGCATATGCATCACGTACTTCGCAGCATGGCATCGACATCCGGAAATTTAGGCAAGAGACCTGCACGATCTGAGTCACCTCCTACTTCTCCCGTACCTGATAGGGGATTTAACTAGCCACGACATCCTTATCCTCCTGGCGAGATAGACTGGGATCAGCCTTTCATACCTCCTGAGCTTGATCCTCCGCGAAACTGGGATTTCTACCCCACCTACATAAACCGTATGGCTTATAGAGAGCGCGTACCACCAGTAGCTCCTACACGACCTAGGACTAGGTCATCGACCGCCTCTGCATTGCCTACTCTTCCTACCTTGGGCATCCCTCTCGAGCAGGCGTTTGCAGCTTTGGTAGCCATGCTAGACACGAAGTGACAGCGGATTAGAGGACTCACTGATGAGAACTCTGCCTTACGATCTGAGATGCTTCAGTTGCGCTACCAGGTAGAGACGCTTCAAAACCGACTCTCGATGGCCATTGGTGGACATCATACCCTGGCAGGCAATGTTGTAGCACTTACTAGGCGCATGGACGTGCAGGATCACCATAACATAGTGATCGATGATAGGTTTGTTGATCTAGAGGCACAGCTAGCAGCACTTCAGATTGCTGAAGCCCCTGCACCTTTGGGGAAGACCCTAATAAGGAAGAACCAGAAGAAGATCCGAAGGAAGAACTGGATGAAGTCCAAAAGTTGGAGGCTTTCTGGCAATTAAAGATGGAAGGAATATGAGATCGAGGTTTACACCACGAGGTCTCACGAGTTGGCAACGCTTTGCCCAGGCATGATCGATCCGCCGATCAAATGAATTGAGCTTTATCAGCGTGGCTTGGTTCCGGAGATACAAAGCATGGTGACTGTTGTGAACCTCACCACTATCCAGCAGGTTATTCGATTAGCTCACAAGCTTACTGACCAAGCGCTGGAGTAGGGAAAGCTACCTAAACGGGGCGCTGTGGCAAGCGTGCCAGACAATAAACGCAAGTGGGACAACTCTGGCAACAAGGGATATTCGTCAAACAACCAATCTCAGCAACATCAGCAGTAACAACAACACACTCAGAAGTATTAGCATCCATAGCAACAAAGGAGGTTTGATAACAACCAAAATTTCAATCAGTCATCCTCGGCATCACAGGGACAAGGAGGCTATATCGGGAAAAGTCCCAAGTGCAATCGATGCAACTACCTTCACACCGGCAGGTGTGACAACTTCTGATGCCAACGTTGTGGTAAAGTTGGGCATGCAGCGAAGGACTGCAGGGGTGAACTGATGAAAAAGCCACAACAATCACAAGAAACTCCGAAAGGTTGTTTTGAATGTGGAAAAGAAGGCCATTACAGACGCAACTATCCCCAGCTCAAGAGGAATGGTAATGGCAACTACAACAATGGCAACAACAGCAACAATAACAGCGGCAACAACAACAACAACGGTAATGGCAACAACAATGGAGGCAATAACAATAATAGAGCCAAAGGGAGAGCCTTCGTCATTGGCTCAGGTGAGGCTTTAAACGACCCTACAACTGCAACTGGTAAATTTTCGGTTAATGGTCGTTTTGCTACCGTATTATTCGATACCGAAGCCGATAGAAGTTTCGTGTCCACTAAGTTTTGTAGTCCTTTAAGTGATATGCCCTCAGCCTTAGAATCTAAATACACCGTAGAGTTAGCTGACGGTACACAGATTCACGTAACGCATATTCTTAGAGACTGCAATATAGAGCTTGCTGGTCATACATTCGCCATAGATCTCATGCCTGTTTACACTAGGAAGTTTCGATGTAGTAGTAGGCATGGATTGGCTTTCCGATAAGCAAGCGGAAGTCATATGCCACGAGAAGATCATACGGATTCCTATTGGCAAAGAAGTCCTTACGGTTAGAGGTGATAGGAGTGGTGTGGTGATAGGCATCATCTCGTTTATGAAGGCACAGAAGTTGTTACGAAAGGGTCGACTAGCCATATTGGCACTCGTCACAGAGAAACAGACCGAGGAAAAGAAGATAGAGGATATCCCCGTAGTTCGCGAGTTTCCCGAGGTGTTTCCGGAAGACCTGCCTGGATTACCGCCTCATCGTCAAGTTGAATTCCAAATTAAGTTGACTCCAGGAGCCGCTCTAATTGCGAGAGCACCCTACCGGTTAACTCCGAACGAACTGCAGGAATTATCCGCCCAACTACAAGAGTTGTTGGATAAAGGGTTTATCCGACCGAGTTCATTGCCCTGGGGAGCGCCAGTCCTATTTGTGAAGAAGAAGGATGGTACATTTCGAATGCACATTGACTATAGGGAACTAAACAAAGTCATGATCAAGAATAGATATCCTTTACCTCGTATAGATGATTTGTTTGATCATCTGCAAGGATCAACCTATTATTCTAAGATTGAACTGAGGTTTGGATATCATCAGCTGAGAGTTCGAGAAGAGGACATCTCGAAGACGGCCTTTCGATGCGATATGGTCACTATGAATTTTTGGTCATGCCATTTGGGTTGACGAATGCACCAGCAGTATTCATGGACCTTATGAATCGCGTGTGCAAACCCTATCTTGATCAGTTTGCTGTTGTCTTTATCGATGACATATTGATCTACTCAAGGACTGAGGAAGAACATGGAGAGCACTTACGTTTGATCTTGGAATTACTTAGAAAGGAACAACTGTAAGCAAAGTTTTCTAAGTGTGATTTCTGGATACGTGAGGTGCAATTCTTGTGTCATATTGTTAACGAGAAGGGAATACATGTTGATCCTGCAAAGATTGAAGCGATAAAGAATTGGTCAATTCCTAAGACACCAAGTGAGATACGACAATTTCTTTGGGTTAGCGGGATATTATCGATGGTTCATCGAAGGATTCTCTAAGATAGCACAACCCCTCATAGCCTTGACTCACAAGGGAAGACGTACAAATAGGGCGAGAGTCAGGAATCTGCTTTCCAGTTGCTGAAATAGAAACTATGTAGCGCACCGATATTAGCGTTATCGGTTGGAAGTGACGATTTTGTGGTCTATTATGATGCTTCCATTCAAGGACTTGGGAGTGTATTGATGCAGCGGGATAAGGTAATAGCTTACGCCTCTAGACAACTAAAGGTTCATGAGAAGAACTATACCACCCATGACTTGGAACTAGGTGCAGTAGGTTTTGCCTTAAAGATCTGGAGACACTACTTGTACGGTACCAAATGCACTATTTACACTGATCACAAGAGCCTCCAACACATCTTTGAGCAAAAGGAGTTGAACATGAGGCAAAGACGCTGGGTGGAATTGTTGAACGATTATGATTGTGCCATCAGATATCATCCGGGGAAAGCAAATGTAGTCGCTGACGCGCTGAGTAGGAAAGAAACTACTAAGCCTCGACGTGTGCGAGCTTTGCAACTTACTATCAGCAAACAGTTACCTGAACAAATCCGAGAGGCTCAGACAGAAGCTCTGAAAGCAGAAAAGATTGGGTTTGAATCGTTAAGGGGAATGGAAAAACAGTTGGAAGTAAAAGCGGATGGAATTCGTTACTTCATGGATAGACTTTGGGTACCTTTACACGGAAATCTGAGAGACTTGGTCATGAGTGAGGCACACAAGTCTAAGTACTCTATACATCCTGGATCTGACAAGATGTATCATGATTTGAAGGCGCACTATTGGTGGCCTAACATGAAGGCAGATGTAGCTACATATGTGAGCAAGTGTCTGACCTGCTCAAAGGTTAAAGTGTAGTATCAGAAACCGTCTGGACTATTACAACAACCCGAGATCCCTATGTGGAAGTGGGATCAGATATCAATGGATTTTATTACTAAGTTACCTGGAACTTCTACCGGTTGTGACACAATATGGGTTATTGTGGATAGATTAACAAAGTCTGCTCATTTCCTAGCGATAAAGGAAACAGACAAGATGGAGAAATTAACCCGACTCTATGTGAAGGAGATCGTTTTGAGGCATGGAGTACCGATCTCAATTATTTCTGACTGCGATGCTCGTTTCACATCGCACTTCTAGCAATCACGGCAGAAATCTTTAGGTACGCGATTGGATATGAGTACTGCTTATCATCCACAGACTGATGGTCAAAGCGAGCGAACTATACAAACTTTGGAGGACATACTACGTGCTTGTGTGATTGACTTTGGGAATAACTGGGAAGTTCACCTACCATTGGTGGAATTTTCTTACAACAACAGTTATCACACTAGCATAAAGGTGGCACCTTTCGAAGCATTGTATGGGAGAAAATGTAGATCACTAGTTTGTTGGGCTGAAATTGGTGACAGTCAGCTAACAGGTCCTAAGTTAGTACACGAGACCACTGAAAAGATTATGCAAATAAGGAACCGTATGGCTGCAGCGCGCGACAGACAGAAAAGTTATGCTGACAAGCGACGAAAACCTCTAGAATTTCAAGTTGGTGATAAAGTCTTATTGAAAGTCTCACTGTGGAAAGGCGTGATTCGGTTTGGTAAAAGAGGAAAACTAAATCCGAGATACGTTGGACCATTTGAGATCTTGGAAAGAATAGGTCCAGTGGCTTATCGACTAGCCTTACCTGATTCGCTAAGTGGAATCCATGATGTATTCCATGTTTCAAATCTGAAGAAGTGCCTAACGGATGAAACGATGGTCGTAGCGCTGGAAGAAGTTCAAGTAGACGAACAATTACGCTTCATTGAGGAACCGGTCGAAGTAATGGATCGTGTGGTGAAGACACTTAAGCAAAGCAAGATACCCATTGTCAAAGTTCGATGGAACTCAAGACGTGGACCAAAATTCACGTGGGAACGTGAAGACCAAATGAAGCTTAAGTATCCTCAGCTATTCGAAAGGACGATGCCAGCCGACAAAGGTATTGATTTAAATTTCGGGACGAAATTTCTTTCAACATGGGGATGATGTGACAACTCATCCAAAACTCACTTGATTTTGATTTCTTTGTGCCAATGCAGTAGACCAGTGATGGAACACTCACCATGTAACGCAATTTTCGGGATGAAAATTCTTTCAACATGGGGATAATGTGACATCCGGTAATTTTCCGTTACCAAACTCCGTTAGTTCCGTTAAGTCTTGCATACACGTGTCGTGCGCACACACTCGTTGTCGTTGAACGTTGGTGACTTAATAATAATCAGTAATGATAAATTTATGATAACTAAGTTAATAATGTGACTTTTAAGTTATGCTTATTTGATTTAAATGTTAACTGTAATTTTATCGCGTAACGTGACAACGTGTTATATTTGTTTTGTGCGTTGTGTGTCAAATGAAAATTCTACCTAATTATTATTTGTGGCTAATAATAATAATGTTTAGTAGTTAAAAACCTTTTAAAAACTAATTAAAAGCCTAGTTTTTATAAAATACAAGTTACAAGGGCTTAAAGGGCAATTAGCACTAATTAATTTAATTAAAAAAAAATCAAAAGAAAACCCTAATACCCCATTCACGCCCGCGACACCTTCTTCACACACACACAATTCGAATTCGGTCAAGAACACCCACAAAGCTATGGATTTGATCGAGTTCCAAGCAATTCAACAAGTTAACAACATCAAATCTTGTTCCTTTTGCGATTTAAAGGTTAGAATTCGAGTTCTTTGATGGGTTTGGTGTATAGCCGAAAGTTTTAGTCGATTTTGATGATTTGGTGGCCGATTGATGCTTGTTTGTTGTTGTTAATGTGTTTGTTAGGTAGATTACATGCTAATTAATGTCAAGTATGCAATAAAGGTTGGATTTTTACAAGTTCTTATGGGATCTATGTTAGGGCCGAAACCCTAATTCGAAAATCTAAAATTGGATGTTAGTTGTTGGTTGTTTATTGATGTTACTATGTTAGTTAGGTTAGATTGATGCTAGTTAACGTTGATTGTTCAAGAAAGTTAGGATTTTGATGTGTTGTTCATAGGTTACTAAGAATAGTAACTTTATTTTGCATGAAATGGTTATTTGATCGAGAATTGGTGTTTTTGATGGGTTTATGATGATGATTAGGTGCTAAATTGTTGATATGAATGTTAATAACCTTGGATTGAATGTTGTAGTTCATACCTTGCCAAAAGTGGAAACTTTTGGGTATGAAAGTTGATGTAACATGATGGTTAGATGTTGTTGATCATGTTTAGTTATTGTCATGAGCTTGAATTGGTATGCAAATGGTAAATTCATGAATGTAATGTGAGTTTGATGAATTTGGGATGTACTTTCCCAAAAGGGAAACTTTAATTATGAAATTTCCTAAATAGGATGATTTGGGTATGTTAGGAGCATTTGGATCATGCTAGTAAGTTCATAGATGTGTTCTAAAGGGATAGAATGAATTGGTTGGATTGAATGAATGTTTTGGGAATGATATAAATTGTGGTAATTGATATTTGATGGTCATCATACACGCGTGCGAATCTGAGGCCCCCACTTAGTAGGATTGGCAGGGTTTAGGGTGTGAAGTCGTGAGTGGCTTCACATGGAATGTGGTGCGTGATGTGATCCTTGTATGGTATAATAATTGTGTTATAGTTATTATGAGCATGATAATTGTTTGAGATTTGCATGACTTGTATGATATTTGGTTGTATGATGATCTAAGTAGTACATATGGGTAATGAAGTGTCATATGTGATAAGCTTATATGGTAACCATGTATGATGTATTGTTATACTTGTTTGAATGAAACTTAACCTATAATATCACCAACGGGTCAAACGAGTGAACTGGGTCAAATGTGTTGTGTCTTTCTAAAACCTTGAGTCCTTTGGTTGTAGAGCACTTAGGGTTTCATTATGGTTCTGTGTACACGTACTTATGTACTCATGTGTTCTAGGTAAACTCTGAAGGTTGTCTTTCCACTCCTTCTTGTCAAGTTAAGCTTTAGGTATTTCTTATGCGCATCAGGTGAGTTCATGCCCCACTCTTTTACATACTCTCTTTTGGGGGAGATAGCATACTGGTTTTTTTACAAATGCTTTATCATGATAAGTTGTGTATGGTATAATATAGTGTTGGTTACCATGAAAGTCCTCACACTTTCGGATTGTTAATAATGATGGTTAACGGGATATCTTGGGTAGTACTACTGGGTCTGACGAACCCCACCTGTGCGACTCGAGGTCAAACGGGTGCAATTTTGTCCTAACGAACATTTGTCACGACCTGGTAAGTCGTGGCAGGAGGCAACAAACGTAACACAGTCAGCTTCAATCGCGAAATCACTATGATTATTACTATTTGTTATAGACTAGCTATCTATTACAATACACATCTTATATCTTGCAACTGTTATTGGTTTATGCGTCACACGGGTCAGCATCATGGTGTTTGTCAGCACGTTATGAAACCTTGTTTTGGGTTAAGATTGTTTAAACATCGTGTTTTGGTTTTGCATAATACTTGGGCGCGTATGTTTGCGCATGTTCAAATCATGTTTCATTGTTTTGGGTTTACTAGTTTATTTAACGCTTCAGCATGTTTTAAAGTTAAACTCTGATTTTGAATGTTAGTTCATATAGAGTCGTTCTGCGTAACTAATGACTGAGATCCTGGTATGTCACGCGCCTCGCGGTAAAACTCCGTACGTGGATTTTGAGGGTGTGACAAACACGACCAATTAAATAAGATTTACTTGTATTTTAATAAAAATTGTGCAACTAGAGATTGGTTCATCATTGTATTCATAGAATCTTAACTAAATACATGGGATAGGAACTAGTTATAGAAATACATTAAACAACAACAGTTCTCGTATGGATGGCTTTTGATTTTAGAAACAACCTCAAATGCTACGAAGTTTTGATTCTCAAGCCTTATAAACATACTCCTAAACCAATCTAATCAAATCTAATTATAATATACATTGGAATCACACTAATCAATCACACACGGAACATAGCTTCTATTGTTTTAATAAAAACCAAAACCGGACTCAACATCACATGAATGACCCTTAAAATCAATCCGCTGATGTCCAAATCTTATCCACAACACTCCATAACCAATTTCAAACACTCTTGCCTCAAAAATCCATTGAATCAAGCCAAATGACAACTATCGATCAACAGATTCCTTTTTCGACCATCAAGGGAAGGAAACAAGGTGCAACTAACCAATAAACTACTCGTATTTCACTAGAGAAGAATAGAGAATCAATTTACAGTGGAAATGAAACAAATCAGACGTCAAATGAGAAACGTAATATGTGATTAATTGAAATTAAGTCAAATCAATGTACCACGACCAATTAAATAAGATTTACTTGTATTTTAATAAAAATTGTGCAACTACAGATTGGTGCATCATTGTTTTTACAAAATCTTAACTAAATGCATAGGAGAGGAACTAGTTATACAATAACGTTAAAGAACAATAGTTCTCGTATGGATGGCTTTTTCTTTTAGTGACAACCTCAAATGCTACAGAGTGTTGATTCTCAAGCATTATAAACAAACTCTCGGATCAATCTAATCAAATCTGATTATAATCTACATTGAAATCACACTAATCGATCACACATGGAACACAACATCTATTGTTTTAATTGAAACCAAACCGGACATGACACCACACGAATGACCCTTCAAATCAATCCACTCCTAACCAATACTTTTCAGTAACGCTCCATAACCAACTTCAAACACTCTTGCCTCAAAAATCCATTGAATCAATCCAAATGATCACAATCGATCCATAGAATCCTTTTTCGACCATGAAGGGAAGGAAACAAGGTGCAACAGACCAATAAACTACTCGTATTTCACTAGAGAAGAATAGAGAATCTATTTATAGTGGAAGTGAAATAAATCAGACATCAAACAGGAAACGTAATATGTGATTAATGAAAATAAAGTCAAATCAAGGTAATACGACCAATTAAGTAAGATTCACTTGTATTTTAATAAAAATTGTGCAACTAGAGATTGGTGCATCATTGTATTCATAGAAGCTTAACTAAATACATGGGATAGTAACTAGTTATACAAATACATTAAACAACAATAGTTCTCGTATGGATGGCTTTTGCTTCTAGAAACAACCTCTAATACTATGAAGTTTTGATTCTCAAGCCTTATAAACACACGCCTAAACCAATCTAATCAAATCTTATTATACATACATTGGAATCACACTAATCAATCACACATGGAACATAGCATCTATTGTTTAAATAAAAACCAAAACAAGACACAACATCACAAGAATGACCCTTAAAATCAATCCACTCATGTCCAAATCTTATCCACAACACTCCACAACCAACTTCGAACACTCTTGCTTCAAAAATCCATTGAATCAATCTAAATGATAACTATCGATCCACAGATTCCTTTTTCAACCATCAAGGGAAGGAAACGAGGTGCAACGGACCAATATACTACTCGTATTTCACTAGAGAAGAATAGAGAATCAATTTACAGTGGAAATGACACTAATCAAATGTCAAACAAGAAACATAATATTTGATTAATGAAAATGAACTCAAATCTAGGTAACACGACCAATTAAATAAGATTTACTTGTATTTTAATCAAAATAGCGCAACTACAGATAGGTGAATCATTGTATTCACAAAATCTTAACTAAATACCAGGGATAGGAACAAGTTATACAAAAATATTAAACAACAATAGTTCTCGTAGGTATGGCTTTTGCTTTTAGTAACAACCTCAAATGTTACGAAGTTTTGATTCTCAAGCCTTATAAACACACTCCCGAACCAATCTAATCAAATCTGATTATAATATAGATTGGAATCATAATAATCAACCCCACATGGAACATAGCATCTTTTGTTTAAATAATAACCAAAACCGGACACGACACCACACGAATGACCCTTAAAGTTAGTCCACTCATGTCCAAATCTTGTCCCCAACACTCCACAACCAATGTCGAACACTCTTGCCTCAAAAATCCATTGAATCAATCCAAATGACAACTATCAATCCACAGATTCCTTTTTCGACCATCAAGGCAAGGAAACGAGGTGCAACGGACCAATAAACCACTCGTATTTATTTAGAGAAGAATTGAGAATCAATTTACAGTGGAAATGAAACTAATCAGACATCAAATGTGAAACGTAGTATGCGATTAATGAAAATGAAGTCAAACCAAGGTACCACGACCAATTAAATAAGATTTACTTATATTTTAATCCAAATTGTGCAACTATAGATTGGTGCATCATTGTTTTTACAAAATCTTAACTAAATACATAGGATAGGAATTAGTTATACAAAAGCATTAAACAACAATAGTTCTTGTATTGATGGCTTTTGCTTTTAGTAACAACCTCAAATGCTATGGAGTTTTGATTCTCAAGCCATATAAACACACTCTCGAACCAATCTAATCAAATCTGATTATAAAATTCAATGGAATCACACTAATCGATCACACGTTGAACATAGCATCTATTGTTTAACTTGAATCCAAAATCGGACACGAAACCACACGAATGACCATTAAAATGAATTCACTACTGTCCAAAACTTATCCACAACACTACATAACCAACTTCAAACACTCTTACCATAAAATTCCTTTGAATCAATCCAAATGACAACTATCGATCCAAAAATTCCTTTTTCCCCCATCAAGGGAAGGAAACGAGGTGCAATGGACCAATAAACAACTCGTATTTCACTAGAGAAGAATAGTGAATCGATTTACAGTGGAAATGAAACAAATTAGACATCAAACGAGAAACGTAATATGTGATTAATGAAAATGAAGTCAAATCACGGTAACACGAAAAAATTAAATAAAATTTACTTGTATGTTAATAAAAATTGTGCAACTACATATTGGTGCATCATTGTATTCATAGAAGCTTAACTAAATACATGGGATAGGAACTAGTTATACAAATACATTAAACAACAATGATTCTCATATGGATGGCTTTTGCTTTTAGAAACAACTTCAAATGCTATGATGTTTTGATTCTAAAGCCTTATAAAACACTCCAAAATGAATCTAATCAAATCTGATTATAATATAAATTGGAATCACACTAATCAATCACACATGGAACATAGCATCTATTATTAAAATAAAAACCAAAACCGGACACAACATCACATGAATGACCCTTAAAAGCAATCCGCTCATCTCCAACTCTTATTCACAACACTCCACAACCAACTTTGAACACTCTTGCCTCAAAAATCCATTGAATCAAGCCAAATGACAACTATCGATCAACAGATCCCATTTTCGACCATCAAGGGACGAAAACAAGGTGCAACGGACCAATAAACTACTCGTATTTCACTAGTGAAGAATAGAGAATCAATTTACAGTGGATAAGAAACAAATCAGACGTCAAAGGAGAAACGTAATATGTGATTAATGAAAATTAAGTCAAATCAAGGTATCACGAGCAATTAAATAAAATTTACTTGTATTTTAATCAAAGTTGTGCAACTACAGATTGGTGCATCATTGTTTTTACAAAATCTAAACTAAGTACATAGGATAGGAACTAGTTATATAATAACATTAAACAACAATAGTTCTCGTATGGATGGCTTTTGCTTTTAGTGACAACCTCAAATGCTACAGAGTGTTGATTCTCAAGCATTACAAACACACTCCTAAACCAATCTAATCAAATCTAATTATAATATAAATTAGAATCACACTAATCAATCACACACGAAACATAGCATCTATTGTTTAAATAAAAACCAAAACCGGACCCAACATCACATGAATGACCCTTAAAATCAATCCGCTCATGTCCAAATCTTATCCAGAACACTCCATAACCAACTTCAAACACTCTTGCCACAAAATTCCTTTGAATCAATCCAAATGACAACTATCGATCCAAAAATTCCTTTTTCCCCCATCAAGGGAAGGAACGAGGTGCAAAGGACCAATAAACTACTCGTATTTCACTAGAGAAGAATAGTGAATCAATTTACAGTGGAAATGAAACAAATCAGACATCAAACGAGAAACGTAATATGTGATTAATGAAAATGAAGTCAAATCATGGTAACATGACCAATTAAATATGATTTACTTGTATTTTAATAAAAATTGTGCAACTAGAGATTGGTGCATCATTGTATTCATTGTAAGGCCCCGATCCCGGGACGCTCACAGTTGGACAATCATCGCACATTAAACAAATAATTTACATTTACAATTTCTAAAACATTGCAGCGGAATAATTGTAAACCAGTTCATTATAATTGCTTTTGCAAAATAATACATTGTAGTTAACTGTTACAAAATATTACTCGTTGCATTACATCACAAAAACATTATAATTTAAACAATGGATGCCATCCAAAAATGCCAAGTAGCTGCCCCCTGCCATCCCAGCAACATTACATGCCAACTGGAAACACATAAAAGTCAGCCTTGCTAAGTGAGTTCTAGTTTTATAAAATAAAATACTTTTCTTTCGTTTAAAACCATTCTTTACTTTCATACGCGATAATAATTTATTATTATCTTTCATACGTGAGTTCTAGTTTTATACAACATACGTACACATAGATAATAATTTATTATTATCTTTCATCGTCATTTATTGACTTTCGTTCATTCATCATCGTACGTCATCTTTATCATTCGTTATCTTTCATTCCGTACATTTCATTCATTAACCTTAACGTAGGCACAAAGCGGGTACTGGGCCGAAGTTTATCAGACTTCCATTCATTGCGCACAAAGCCTGGCACCAGCACCGGGGTAAGCGACAAAGATCCGGGCCAATCTCATGGATTGAATCCCTTACGAGTCTTTTATGACAACACAGTCACTCACCTCAACTTTGGCATACAAGTCTTTTGTGACAACACAGTCACTCACCTCAACCTTGACTTACGAGTCTTTTGTGACAACACCGTCACTCACCTCAACCTTGGCTTACGAGTCTTTTGTGACAACACAGTCACTCACCTCAACCTTGGCTTACGAGTCTTTTGTGACAACATAGTCACTCACCTCAACCTTGGCTTGCAAGACTTTTCCATTCATTCATTCATTCATTACTTCGTTAATGCATGCATTCTTTCATTCCTTACGTTCCCTTTTTCATTATCTTCCGCTTTACGTTACATAATACTTTCCATTTACTTCCATAATCATACCACGTAAAGCCACGGAAAATAACATACATAACAAGGAACATAACATAAACATAACCATACCGTACATGGCATCATCACATCATCATCACATATGATATCATAAAGTCAACATACATTACCCCCAGGAACATCTGAAGTCAAAGGCTACACTTTACATTTTCCCCAAAATTTCAGAAAATATTCTAAGGCATAGGCGCATGAGCACTATGCAGGCGCATGGCCTTCCAGGCGCATGAGCACTATTTGGGCGCATGACCCAACACTTAGTCTCCTGGGAAAATTTCTAGGCGCATGGGCACTATGCAAGTGCATGAGTGCCTAGGCGCATGGGTAGTTTGTTTTTTTGGGCGCATGGGGCAACACTTAAGCAAATTCAACCGTTGGGCGCATAGGCCAAATCCAGGCGCATGGGCAGCCAACACATACTAATAATATCATAATCAGCTCCAAGTCATCAATTCATCATTTTCTAAGCTTAGTTCTAGCATTCTAAGCATCATAATATGAACATGGCATCATCGTAACATCATAAATCACCTAATCAATACCCACCCACATTCACACATACACATACATAAGGGTACAAAAACCCACATTCATAAAAACATACATACATACATTTCCAGCCCCAAAATCAGTTAAAACAAGTAAAAGGGGGGGGGGGGTTCTAGAACTCACCTTTGACAACCTTCGAGTATGACTTCTTCAACCCGTTTGCACTAAGAGTTCAACCACCTAAAACCCACCAAATCACACAACCAGAACACACATACAAACACATAAGCATACAACCGAGGCATAGGCCGGCTAAGAACAACTTAAAAACCAATAATTTTTACCTTGAATTCGGTTTCTTCTTCTTCCTTCTTCACAATCCGAGAGTTCTTTGCTTTCTCTCTCTAAAAACCGACTGCAAAAAGGTGAAAAGTAACATGGCATGGGCGGCCATGTTGCTTTTGTACAAAATTATATTATATTTTGTATTTTGCATACTTTTAACCCCTTTATTTGGGTTTTATTACATTTTCTTCTTTTCTTCACTTTTATTCTTTTTTTCCCGTCTTTTAAAATTTTCTGGGAGTACAAGTCCACCCCCCTTATATAGGTTTCGTCCCCAAAACCTGTTATTCCTCAAACAAATATGGGTAATACTGCCTCATCTCTTCTTCAGTCTCCCACATAGACTCGGATCCCTTCCTGTGCCTCCACTGTACACGCACAAGGGGAACAACTTTATTCCTTAACCTTTTCTCTTTACGGTCAATGATTGCTACTGGTTGTTCCACATAATTGAGCCTTTCATCAACTTCAATATCCTCCAGTGGTACAACCATATCCTCGTCAGCTAAACACTTCCGCAGATGAGATACATGGAATGTCGGGTGAATTCCACTTAACTCATCGGGTAACTCTAACCTATAGGCCACCTCTCCTACTCGAGTAATAATTTGGAAATGCCCTATGTATCTCGGGCTCAACTTGCCCCGCTTCCTGAACCGAATGATACCTTTCCAAGGTGAGACCTTCAACATAACTCTATCACCCACATGGAACTCGATCGGCCTATGTCTCTAATCGGCATACGACTTCTGCCTATCTTTAGCTGCCTTCATAAAGGCTTTGATCTTTTTGAGCTTCTCAGTCATAGCCTCAATCACCTCAATACTTCCCAACTCCTTCTAACCAATATCACCCCAACAAACGGGTGTTCTACACCTCCTACCGTATAGCATCTCATAAGGGGGCATACCAATACTAGCATGATAACTATTATTATACGAGAACTCAGCTAACGGTAAGTGGTCATCCCAACTTCCTCCAAAGTCAATGACGCATGCCCGAAGCATATCTTCTAGTGTCTGAATAGTACTTTCCGACTGACCATCCGTCTGTGGATGATAAGCTGTGCTAATGTGTAACCTCGTCCCCATAGCATCATGGAATTTCTTCCAAAATTTAGATGTAAACCGGGTGTCACGATCGGAAACAATAGACACTGGCACACCATGACGAGTTACAATCTCTTTGATGAATTGATCACCTAATCTTTCAGAGGAGTACGTCTCGCGGATCGGTAGAAAGTGGGCACTCTTTGTTAAATGATCAACTATCACCCATATGGCATCATACCCTTTCACGTCACGCGGTAACTTCATAATAAAGTCCATGGTGATATGCTCCCACTTCCACTCCGGTATATCCAACGGTTGGATCTTCCTGTACGGCTTCTGATGCTCGGCCTTCACTTGCAAGTAAGTAAGAAACTTACTCACATACTCCACTACATCACGCTTCATACCCAGCCACCAATAATCTTTCTTCATATCTTGATACATCTTTATAGCACCGGGATGAATAGAGTATCGAGTCTTATGAGCTTCATCCATAATCATCCCACGTAGATCCCCGTAACGAGAGATCCACATCTGTCCGAATCGGGTTCTAACACCAAGAGTGTTTTCGCCCAATTCCGCAACCATACCTCTCATCCTTTCGAAGTTAAGACGATCTTCTTTCAATGCCTCGTCTTGAAACTCCTTGACCTGCTTCATCACATCAGAGGTCATAATCAACTGATAAGCCTTCACCCAAATAAGCTCGGGTCTCTCCTTTTGGCTAAGGGCATCCGCCACTACGCTGGCCTTGCCTGGATGGTAATGGATCTCGCAATCATAATCCTTTATGAGCTCCAACCATCGCCTCTGCCTCATGTTCAGGTCCTTTTGCTCGAAAAAGTACTTCAAGCTCTTGTGGTCCGTGAAGATTGTGCACTTCGTTCCGTATAGGTAGTGCCTCCAAATCTTTAGTGCAAAGACCACAGCTGCTAACTCCAAGTCGTGAGTAGGGTAATTCACCTCATGAACTTTCAACTGTCGGGATGCATAAGCTATAACCTTCCCTCGCTGCATCAACACGCAACCCAACCCCGAGTAAGAAGCATCCGAATAGACCACTAAGTCATCGGTTCCTTCGGGTAATGATAAAACTGGAGCTTGAGTCAACCTTGCCTTTAACTCCTCAAAAGCACTCTCTTGAGCTTGACCCCATACAAACTTCACATCCTTGCGGGTCAACTTAGTCAACGGAGAAGCTATCTTAGAGAAGTCTTGAATGAATCTCCTATAATATCCCACCGACCCCAAGAAACTACGAATCTTGGATGGCGTCTTTGGAGACTTCCATTGCATCACCGCTTCCACCTTTGCCGGGTCCACCATGATCCCCTCCGGATTCACTACATGACCCAAAAACTGAACCTCGCGTAGCCAGAATGCGCACTTGGAGAACTTGGCATACAACTTCTCCCTTCTCAACGTCTCCATCACCTCCCGAATGTGATCAGCATGCTCCTCCTCACTCTTCGAATAAATCAAGATATCATCGATAAACACAATCACTGATTTATCCAACATCGGCTGACACACTCGATTCATCAGGTCCATAAAAGCAGCTGGCGCGTTGGTCAAACCAAAGGACATAACAGAAACTCGTAGTGTCCATGCGAAAAGCTGTTTTAGGAATATCTTGTTCCTTCACTTTCAACTGATGGTAACCAGATCGAAGATCTATCCTTGAGAACCAACTGGCACCTTGGAGCTAATCAAACAAATCATCAATCCTCGGCAATGGATACCGATTCTTCACCGTCAACTTGTTCAGCTCGCGGTAGTCTATGCACAACCTCATACTACCATCCTTCTTCTTCACAAATAAGACCTGAGCATCTCAAGGGGAAATACTTGGTCTAATGAACCCCTTATCAAGCAACTTCTGCAGTTGCTCCATCAACTCCTTCATCTCGGTCGGAGCCAACCGATATGGTGCCTTAGCAACAGGTTGAGCACCGGGTATCAAGTTAATCTGGAACTCGATCTTGCGGTCCGGTGGCACACCTGGTAAGTCTTCGGGAAACACATCTGGGAACTCACACACAACCGGTACATCTGATAGTTGTGGTGTTAGCGTATCTACATCCTTTACGTAGGCCAAGAAGGCACTACATCCACGCCTCATGCACTTTCCCGCCACCGCCATAGAAATCACCTTCGGAATCGTAGTAACTCGATCGCCGTGAATCATCACCGAACTCCCGTCAGGCGTGGTAAGATTAATCATCTTCTTGTGACACACAATGTTCGCCTCGTAGTCCGCCAACCAATCCATTCCTAGGACTACATCAAACCCGCCTAAGGTCATCACAAATAGTCTAGCAGGAAACTTATGACCTTCTAGTTCTATATCACAACCTTCTATCAGATCAACAATCCTGGTAGACTTACCTATGGTAGTTTTTTCATCGAAGGGCTCATCAATACTTCTACTACTAACAGGCAACTTAACAGAAAGCAGCATAAATAAAAATCCTACTAGCACCTGAATCAAATAACACAGAAGCAAGATTTTGGTTTACTAGAAACGTACCTGACACAACATCGGGGTCCGTCCTAGCCTCCTCCCTGGTCATCGTGAAAGCCCTGGCGCTAGCTTTCTACCCTTCAGTCTCGCTGTTTTCTTTGCCCCGGAACTCTCAGCCCTCGGCTTCTTGCATTCCTTGATCATATGGCCCTACTCGCCACAGTTATAACACCTTCTTACCCTGCAGTTCTTCGCCACGTGTCCTGTCCTCCCACACCGAAAACAAACATTGGATCCCAACCTACACTCTCCGGTGTGCTCTTTCCCACATTTGCCACACCTCTTCGATCCCGCACCGGGTGTGACCACACGTCGGTCATCCACCCTCACAACTTTGTTGTTTGGAGCAACCCCGCCACGTCCAAACCTCTTCCCATTCCAGTTCTGGCCACCACCACCCTTCTTGCTCACCTCAGCCACCACCACTTCCCTCTCATCATACAGCCTTCCCTCCAGATCGACCACCGACCTGAACGTGCTCGGCCGGGAGGCGATCATATGTTTACGGATATCCGCCGGCAAGCCCTGAATATACCTCTTGATTTTTCGTGACAGAGGTATCACCTGATCTGGCACCAACCGTGCCATCTCATTGAATTTAGTGGTGTATTGCTGATGCGTCATGGTTCCCACGTCCAGCTGCAGGAACTCCCTCTCAACCTTGTCGAGCTCCCTATGAGGACAGAACTCCTCGATCACCTGTTTCTTCAACTCACCAACACAGGGTCGAGTCCACAAATGAGTAGGTGGCAAACTTCACCTTCTGATCTTCTCGACACTCGCTGATATCTAGAACAACTTCCATCTCTCTCACCCACCGGTGAGCAGCAGGAGCGGTGCCATTCCCGTCAAAAGTCGGGGGCTTGCATCTTTGCAATGCCCCATAGTTACAGCCTCGTGCTGCCTCCGGCATAGGCTCTTCTTCTTCTTCCTTATCAGTTGAGACAACCGTCTCAGTCTTCGGTTGCTCTCTCCCTCCCGAGGACATGTTCCTCTCCTTCCTTTCTCCTTCTCGCACAGCTTTGATCACTTCAGTCACCACAGACGGTAAGATCGTCAGCATGACCTGGTGAACCTCTTCAACCACCGCCTTCTTCACTGAGGCCCTTAAGTTAGCACTCTCGTCACCGCCCTCCGGATGAGGGGTCTCGAGCTCTTCATGAGCCACCTCTTCAGCTTTAGGCCTTCCTCTCATGACCCGTGGTCCAGCACCAAGTCCACCACGACCTCCACCTCGAGAAGCCTTCGAAGATCTACCACCGGCCATCCTCTAACACGTTATAAGATTCAAACACTAACACGGTCATTCAAGGCAATAGCTTAGTTTATGTCAAGTATAGTAAGTCCCTAATTACAGTGGCCAGTTGTGATCAGCCACTTACTTTACTCTTCATACCCCAAGCATTTCCTATACTGACTACATCAGTATCTAAATCTACTAAAAAGCACATAAATCACATAACATGCGCACATAATACCGGTTAACATCAAGAAAATACCTGATGGCACGCAGCTACTCGGACTGGCATCCCTTCCCTTTATCCCATTCTCATTTTAAGTTTAGGTTTCTTTTGAAACTTTTAACCCGTTTCACTTAAACTTTGGCTCTAATACCAACTTGTAAGGCCCCGATCCCGGGACGCTCACAGTTGGACAATCATCGCACATAAAACATATAATTTACATTTACAATTTCTAAAACATTGTAGCGGAATAATTTTAAACCAGTTCATTATAATTGCTTTTGCAAAATAATACATTGTAGTTAACTGTTACAAAATATTACTCGTTGCATTACATCACAAAAACATTATAATTTAAACAATGGATGCCATCCAAAAATGCCAAGTAGCTGCCCCGTGCCATCCTCAGCAACATTACCTGCCAACTGGAAACACATAAAAGTCAGCGTTGCTGAGTGAGTTCTAGTTTTATAAAATAAAATACTTTTCTTTCGTTTAAAACCATTCTTTACTTTCATACGCGATCATACAACATACGTACACATAGATAATAATTTATTATTATCTTTCATCATCATTCGTTGACTTCCGTTCATTCATAATCGTACGTCATCTTTATCATTCGTTATCTGTCATTCCGTACATTTCATTCATTAACCTTCCTTCGTTCATTCCTTCCGGATCAATGTCATCAGCTATACCCCAAACGTAGGCACAAAGCGGGTACTGGGCTGAAGTTTATCAGACTTCCATTCATTGCGCACAAAGCCTGGCACTAGCACTGGGGTAAGCAAAAAAGATCCGGGTCAATCTCATGGATTGAATCCCTTACGAGTCTTTTGTGACAACACAGTCACTCACCTCAACTTTGGCATACAAGTCTTTTGTGACAACACAGTCACTCACCTCAACCTTGGCTTACGAGTCTTTTGTGACAACACAGTCACTCACCTCAACCTTGGCTTACGAGTCTTTTGTGACAACATAGTCACTCATCTCAACCTTGGCTTACGAGTCTTTTATGACAACACAGTCACTCACCTCAACCTTGGATTGCAAGACTTTTCCATTCATTCATTCATTCATTACTTCGTTAATGCATGCATTCTTTCATTCCTTACATTCCCTTTTTCATTATCTTTCACTTTACGTTACATAATGTTTTCCATTTACTTCCAAAATCATACCACGTAAAGCCACGGAAAATAACATACATAACAAGGAACATAACATAAACATTACCATACCGTACATAGCATCATCAAATCATCATCACATATGATGTCATAAAGTCAACATACATTACCCCCGGGAACATCCCAAGTCAAATCCTACACTTTAAATTTTCCCCAAAATTTCAAAAAATATTCTAAGGCATAGGCGCATGAGCACTATGCAGGCGCATGGCCTTCCAGGCGCATGGGCACTATTTGGGCACATGACCCAACACTTAGTCTCTTGGGCAAATTTCTAGGCGCATGGGCACTATGCAGGCGCATGGGCATTTTTTTTTGGGCGCATGGGGCAACACTTAAGCAAATTCAACCGTTGGGCGCATGGGCCAAATCCAGGCGCATGGGCAGCCAACACATACTAATAACATCATAATCAGCCCCAAATCATCAATTCATCATGTTCTACGCTTAGTTCTAGCATTCTAAGCATCATAATATGAACATGGCATCATCGTAACATCATAAATCACCCAAATCATAACCCACCCACATTCACACATACACATACATACGGGTACAAAAACCCACATTCATAAAAACATACATACATGCATTTCCAGCCCCAAAATCAGTTAAAACAAGTAAAAAGGGGGTTCTAGAACTCACCTTTGACAACCTTCGAGTATGACTTCTTCAACCCGTTTGCACTATGAGTTCAACCACCTAAAACCCACCAAATCACACAACCCGAACACACATACAAACACATAAGCAAACAACGAAGGCATAGGCCGGCCAAGAACAACTTAAAAACCAAGAATTCTTACCTTGAATTCGGTTTCTTCTTCTTCCTTCTTCACAATCCGAGAGTTCTCTACTTTCTCTCTCTAAAAACCGACTGCAAAAAGGTGAAAAGTAACATGGCATGGGCGGCCATGTTGCTTTTGTACAAAATTATATTATATTTTGTACTTTGCACACTTTTAATCCCTCTATTTGGGTTTTATTACTTTTACTTCTTTTCTTCACTTTTATTCTTTCTTTCTCATCTTTTAAAATTTTCCAAGTGTTACATTCATAAAAGCTTAACTAAATACATAGGATAGGAACTAGTTATACAAATACATTAAACAACAATAGTTTTCGTATGCATGGCTTTTGCTTTTAGAAACAATTTCAAATGCTATGAAGTTTTGATTCTCAATCCTTATAAAACACTCCAAAACCAATCTAATCAAATCTGATTATAATATAAATTGGAATCACACTAATCAATCACACATGGAACATAGCATCTATTGTTTAAATAAAAACCAAAACCGGACACGACATCACATGAATGACCCTTAGAATCAATCCGCTCAAGTCCAAATCTTATCCATAACACTCCACAACCAACTTCGAACACTCTTGCCTCAAAAATCCATTAAATCAAGCCAAATGACAACTATTGATCCACAGATTCCTTTGTCGACCATTAAGGGAAGGAAACGAGGTGCAACAGACCAATAAACTACTCGTATTTCACTAGAGAATAATAGAGAATCAATTTATAGTGGAAATGAAACAAATTAGACATCAAACCAGAAACGTAATATGTGACTAATGAAAATGAAGTCAAATCAAGGTAACACAACCAATTAAGTAAGATATACTTGTATTTTAATAAAAATTGTGCAACTAGAGATTGTTGCATCATTGTATTCATAGAAGCTTAACTAAATACATGGGATAGGAACTAGTTATAGAAATACATTAAACAACAATAGTTCTAGTATGGATGCCTTCTACTTTTGGAAACAACCTCAAATGCTACGAAGTTTTGATTTTCAAGCCTTATAAACACAATCGTAAACCAATCTAATCAAATCTCATTATAATATACATTGGAATCACACTAATAAATCACACACGGAACATAGCATCTATTGTTTAAATAAAAACCAAAACCGGACACAACATCACACGAATGACCCTTAATATCAATCCGCTCATGTCCAAATCTTATCCACAACACTCCACAACCAACTTTGAACACTCTTGCCTCAAAAATCCATTGAAATAAGCCAAATGATAACTATCGATCCACAGATTCCTTTTTCGACCATCAAGGAAAGGAAACGAGGTGCAACGGACCAATAAACCACTCGTATTTTACTAGAGAAGAATAGAGAATCAATTTACAGTGGAAATGAAACTAATCAGACATCAAACGAGAAACATAATATGTGATTAATGAAAGTGAAGTTTAATTAAGGTACCAAGACCAATTAAATAAGATTTACTTGTATTTTAATCAAAATTTTGCAACGACAGATTGGTTTATCATTTTTTTATAAAATCTTAACTAAATACATAGGATAGGAACTAGTTATACAAAAACACTAAACAACAATAGTTGTCGTACGGATGGCTTTTGCTTTTAGTGACAACCTCAAATGCTACAGAGTGTTGATTCTCAAGCATTATAAATAAACTCTCGGATCAATCTAATCAAATCTGATTATAATCTAGATTCAAATCACCCTACTCGATCACACATGGAACACAACATCTATTGTTTAAATTGAAACCAAACCGGGCATGACACCACACGGATAACCCTTGAAATCAATCCACTTGTCACACCCCGGGCCCTGGTAGGGTGGGACGTCACAGACTAGTAACAATATATGGCAGCGGAAACAAACCATCATAAGAGCACAAAAGGAGAGAACATCACATGGCATTACAATTTAAAGAAATACCAGGCTAGATGTGGGTCTAACCACCCATACGAGTATAAGTTTTCAACAATACAAATTGTTCTCAACCGAAATAAATAGAAATAAGTCCAAATTGTTTGAAAATCAAAACAAGCCAATGCCATGGTCATGGTGCTAGGTCAAGTCTTCTACACAGCTAGACTCCCTTCAAGGATTACCTGAAACATGCTAAAAAGAAATTTGTGTCAACTAAAAAGTTGGTGAATTCAAGTGCTGAAAGTTCAAAAACAAAAGGATTCAAAAGAATCCACATTTGATTTAAAAGTCATAGATCATAGTATCATAGTTGTGGGGATCACAATCAACCCTGTACTCAGTCCCGGCTAGCCTCTTCTAAAGTTATGTTACACCGGCTAATCCCGAGGGAAGAACTGAGCCTCATATGGTGGACCATATCTGCCGGATGGTTCACCTTAGTATCTTATTAAAACTTGTCACATGCCACAAACGACCCCGCAGGATCTCAGTGTGGTACCCTTCCCGTTCATCAAGGAAGGCACTGTGTGTGGGGGATTCCCCAAGTAGATCTACCCATATAAAACAAGCGGTTCGCACAAGAATTAATGATCGTGATAAAAGTAAAAGCAGGTTCTAACATTTCCACAACATATAGCAGCGTATTATAGCACAAAAAAGTTCAGTTTAAACAGAGCATGCTTCACCCTAAAAACAGTAGTAAAAAGGGGACACTAGAACTCACCTTAGAGCTTCAAGTAACGAGTTCTTCGTGTACCAGGAAGGTTTCAAGTTTAGCACCCTACCAACAAGATTAAGTGTTAAGCCACTAATTCTAAGGTCATACGAGGTAGATAATAATGTGTTAGGGGTTAAATGTTCAACTAGTTTAGGTTTGACTAAATCATACAAAATGGCACATGAAATAATAAAATGACAATAGAAGCAGTAGCAATAATATCACTAATAATAATAATAATATTACAATAATATTAATTGTATGGATAATGATGCGGGAGGGGTTAAAGGTTAGGGTTATGACCTGGAGGTCGGTTGTTACATTCTCCCACCGTTTAGGAAATTTCGTCCCGAAATTTTAGCTTCGATAAGTTCCGGAACGGGTGGGTCTGAAGAGATGTGGATTATTCTTTCTCATCTCATCTTCTCGCTCCCAAGTGAATTCAGGTCCTCGCCTAGAATTCCATCTTACCTTGACCTTGGGTATGCGACTTCGCCTGAGTTTCTTGACCAGCCGGTCAGTAATCTCTACAGGCTCTTCCATGAAGTTCAACTTGTCATTAATCCTTGCTTCCTTCTGGGGTAACTGCATGGCTTTGTCTACCATGCACTTCTTCAAATTTGACACATGGAAGGTGTCATGTATGTGGCCTAGCTCTTGCGGTAGCTTTAATTGATACGCCACAGGGCCAATTCTCGCTAGTATCTCAAATGGTCCTATATATCTCGGGCTTAGCTTTCCTTTTCTTCCAAACCTCACAGACCCCTTCCATGGTGCTAATTTTAGCATTACCCTGTCACCCACTTGAAACTCTAAAGGTTTTCGCCTTCTGTCAGCATATTTCTTCTGACGGTCTCTGGCCGCTTTTAAATGCTCCTTAATTTTAAATATCTTGTCAGTGGTCTCCATCACAATGTCGGGTCCCATTACTTGACTATCCCCGATCTCATTCCAACTCAACGATGATCGGCATTTCCTGCCATATAGGGCTTCATAGGGAGCTGCTTTTATACTTGCGTGATAACTATTGTTGTAGGAGAACTCTACTAGAGGAAGATGGTTATCCTAGTTCCCTTCAAAGTCAATCTTGCAAGCCCTTAGCATATCTTCCATGGTTTGGATGGTTCTTTCACTCTGACCGTCAGTTTGTGGGTGGTAAGCAGTGCTTAAATCCAGACGGGTTCCTAAAGCCCGCTGGAGTGACTTCCAAAAACAAGAAGTGAAATGACTATCACGGTCGGAGATGATTGATAGTGGCACCCCATGCCTGGTCACTATCTCTTCGATGTACAGTTGTTCCAGCTTTGTCAGGTCGTTGTCCTCTCGAATCAGCAAGAAGTGAGCCGATTTAGTTAACCGGTCAACTATTACCCAGATGGCGTCATGTCCTCTGAAAGTTCTGGGTAGTTTTGTAACAAAATCCATTGTGACGTTATCCCATTTCCATTCTGGAATTTCAGGCTGTTGTAACGTCCCTTACGGTTTTTGATTTTCAGCCTTCACCATGGCGCACGTTAAACACTTCCCAACGTATACGGCGATTGATTTCTTAATTCCAGGCCACCAGAAAAGTTCCTTTAGATCTTGGTACATTTTGTCACTTCCGGGGTGAATCGAGTACCTAGATTTATGGGCTTCGTCTACGATCACCACTCTAATTCCCCGTACTTTGGTACCCATGTTCTTCCTTCATATTTATATATACCATCGTTGCTCAATTCTAACCACTTCTCCATTCCTGTTAACAACTCCCCTGCTAAATTATCTTCCTTTAGCGCTTCACCTTGAGCTTCTTTTAGTCTCGCAACAAGGTCAGTATACACACTCATCCTTAAGGCACGGACACGAAGGGGTTTTTCTCTTTCTTTCCTGCTCAAGGCATCCGCCACTACATTGGCCTTGCCGGGATGATAGTGGATTTCGCATTCATAATCATTCAATAGCTCAACCCATCTTCTCTGACGCATGTTTAGCATTTTCTGATCAAGAATGTGTTGCAAACTTCTATGGTCAGTGTAAATAATGCAATTCGTGCCATAGAGGTAATGCCTCCACATTTTGAGTGCAAATACCACGGCACCCAATTCTAGATCATGCGTTGTATAGTTCTTCTCATGATCGTTCAGCAGTTTGGATGCATAAGCAATTACCTTGTTACGCTGCATTAGCACGCATCCCAGTCCCTGACGCGAGGCGTCACAATAGACCATGAAATCTTCAACTCCTTCTGGGAGGGCGAGGATAAGTGCACTACATAGTTTCTCCTTGAGTGTTTCGAATGCTTCGTTCTGCTCTTGTTCCCACTCAAAAGCTGTATTCTTCTTGGTCAAGGCAGTTAACGGTTGTACAATACACGAGAAGTCCTTGATAAACCTTCTATAGTATCCGGCCAATCCAAGGAATTGCCTTATCTCGGTAGGAGTTTCCGGAATTCTCCAATTCTTAATGGCCTCTATCTTTGAAGGATCCACTTGAATTCCGTCTTCATTTACGACATGCCCTAGGAATTGGATTTCCCGCATCCAAAATTCGCATTTGGAGAACTTGGCATATAGTTGCTCATTCTTGAGCAACTCGAGAATTAGCCTAAGGTGCTTCTCATGCTCTTCCTTTCCACGGGAGTAGATCAGGATGTCGTCGATAAATACAATCACAAATTTGTCTAGATATGGGCGGCACACCCGGTTCATGATATCCATAAATGCCGCTGGTGCGTTAGTCAGTCCAAAGGGCATAACCAGGTACTCATAATGTCCATATCTAGTTCTAAAGGCGGTTTTGGGTATGTCTTCCTCTCTTATCTTCAGTTGATGGTACCCTAACCTTAAGTCTATTTTGGAGAAGTAGCTTGCCCCCTACAGTTTATCGAATAGGTCATCGATTCTCGGAAGAGGGTAACGATTCTTTATTGTCAGTTTGTTTAGTTCCCGGTAATCAATACACATACGTAGGGTCCCATCCTTCTTTTTCACGAATAGCACCGGGACACCCCATGGAGACACACTCGGTTGTATAAACCCCTTGTCGAGTAGCTCTTGGATTTGTAACATTAGTTCTTTCATCTCGGGAGGGGCAAGTCGGTACGGTGCTTTGGTTACCGGTGCAGCACCAGGCAATACGTCTATTTGGAATTCAACCTGACGGGTCGGAGGGAGTCCCGGTAGGTCTTCGGGAAATACCTCCGGATATTCCAAAACCACTGGTATATCCTCAATCTTCTTTTCCTCTTTGGCTTTTATCACGTAAACTATGAAAGCTGGGCATCTCTTCATGAGACTCTTGGTTGCCTTCAAATGGGATATCATAGGATATAATGTGTTACATCTTTCACCATGAACAACTAACACCTTCCTGTCGTTCAATGGTATCCTAAGTAGGCGCTCATCACACACGATTTCTACTCTATTCTTAGCCAGCCAATCCATGCCAACAACCACATCGAATCCTCCTAGCTTAATAGGCATCAGGTTTATGTTAAATGTACTACCTTCTAGGTTCATTAAGCAATCCTGGATGACTTCATTAGTTTCTAAGATGTTACCGTTAGCTAATTCTACGGTAAACGTATCAGCAAGGACGCATGCACTCAAGTCAATCAAAGGCCTAAAAGCGCTAGAGACAAAACTAGCAGTTGCTCCAGTATCAAAAGAAAAGTAACAGGAAGATTATAAGGAACTTACCATTGATCACATAAGGTTCCTTAAGAGCACCGGCTGGATCCATCACGAATGCTCGTCCCTTGGGCTTATTGGGTCTGGCGTCCTTATCTCTCCACAGCTTAGGACACTTATTCCTCATGTGTCCTGGATCTCCACGCTCATAGCATTGTTTACCTGGCACATACGTACAATCCTTAATCAGATGACCGGTCGTTTGCATCGGAAGCAGGGCATTGGGTTGCACTCCCCTTGATGATGCAGTTTACACTTATTGCAGAATGGGCTTGTTCCCGAGTATAGCTTCCGAGTCCTTCAACCCTGGTCTTCGCGCCTTATACCTTCAAAACTCTTCTTGTTTGACCCACTGCTGCTACCAATTTCCTTCTTCCCGTCAAACCATTTTCTCTTCTCACCCATCTGCTTCCTCCTTTCCTCTATCCTGTTTTGTTCAGTCCATTCAGCCCTGACTAGATCATCGATCAAACTACTGGTGAAGTCGACCGCAGCTTGCAGGGTTGGGGGCCTAGAGGATTGAACCATACCCCTGACTCTAGGATGTAGTCCCCAGATGAAACGTGCTACGCCCTTGGATTCTGGTGTCACCAGATGTGGCACCAGTCGAGCCAGGGCTAAGAAGCGGTTGATGTACTCGGTGTAGTTAGGGCCTTTCATTTCCAGGCTCAGAAATTCGGACTCCAGTTTCTCCAGTTGATTGATGGGGCAGTATTTGTTGGTTATCAATTCCCTGAATTCGGTCCAACTTATTTGGTTAGCAATGTTTCTTCCCCGGGGTTGAGTAACAGTCTTCCACCATTCCAGTGCTGATCCCTTGAGTGACTGGGAAGCATACCTCACCATGTGTTCCATCTTACATTCGCTGATATCAAGGACAGCTTCCATTTCGTCAATCCATCGGTACGTCTCAATCGCACCCTCGGTACCATAGAAATCCTCCAGCTTGCACGCCATGAAGGTCTTGTAGGAGCATCCATTCCTTAGTGCTTCAACTTCCTCATTGTTGCCCTCATTGCTCCCAGATCCACCATTACCACTGGGGTTATTCCGGTCCGCATTAATTTGGGCGATGATGGTCGGGATGGCGTTAGCAATTTGTTATGCTACTAGGTTGGCAATTCTCTCATCGTTCCCCTAATTGACATTCTCTCCACGGGAAGCTCCTGGTGGAGTAAGGGGTTGGTTGCCGGTTGGTCTAGCTTCCTCATGAAGACCACTCGTAGCTCCTGATCTTCCAATATGGGTTCCTTGTCTGGTCGGCATTCTGGTAGCATCACAGATAAATTTGTTTAGCATCTCATAAATTTTGGTTTCAACAGCCCATGCATCACTTATCCTAATATACCACGTTCTAACAGGAGAGTGTACGCACCACTAAATACCTTTAATATGTTCCATTAAAATAATTTTAAGGCAGTTCAACCCAAAAAGAATGCAAGACAAAATTCCTACACATGACATATCACATTGCAATTCAATACAAATTACCCTGCAGAATCAACACCATAAGAAGTAGTTTCATAGATAGATAGGGTTAATAGTATCAGCGAAATAGAAATGCATCAGCGTTAAACTCTTACAATTTGGAAGGTGCCATCACCCCCATTATACATAATAATAATAGTGTCTGATAATAATAAAATTGTTTCATTCAACTGTCTAAGAGACAGATAATCCCACATCTCCCACCCCTGCTCTCACATCCATTTCTTCTTCAGTCACCCTAGCCACCCTAAGTTCTTCTTCCTTCGCTCTTGCTCCAACCGCTGGACTCCCTATGACGCCATCATGGCCTGAAACTGGGCGGACTGGGAGGTCCGAGTGGCGTGCTGGAGTGTCAGCTCGTGACGACGGACGGTCTTCAGAATCTCGTCCAATGCAGCATCAGAAGGTCCTACGTCGCTTGCCCGATGGCTAGACTGGGAGTACCGGTCACCAGCTAGCACATTAGGGCCATTATACACGCTGTGCCTTGGTGGAATCTAGTGCTCATCACGTGGATGGTGTCGGAGCGGGTCAATCATAGGTGGTGCAAGTGTCGATGTCCTAACATGTGGTGGAGGAGGAGGTGGCATCCTAAAGGAGACTGAGGGTCCTGGCCTAGTACTCTTTCGTGGGCGGGTGATAACACGTGCACCCCTATTCCCGATAGGTGGGATAAGTGAGCGTGCAGGAGCTGCGACATGCGGTGACTGGGAGCGTGTCCGGCTCCTGGAGGGAGATGTCGAGGAAGAGTCCTCCGATGGCTCAGTGTCATCAGACGTAATAGATATCCAGCCCGGGTTTCCGCATCTTCTCAAGTATTCTTCATACTCCGTCCGCGATTTCGCCCTCTTAGGGCTCCCAGCTGGTGCAGTACCGTCAGTCGGGTACGTAGGTGCCTTCCCCTTGTCAGCCATAGCCTCGATGTCCTGTAAGAAATATCATGAGTAATTTGGTTTCTCATAGCTCATGATTGCAATGATAATAGTACTTATAGTAGTAGTGATGGCAATAGTATCAGATATCCCAACAGTATCAAATACCAGAGGTATCAGTTGTCAATAGTATCATCAATCCTTAGTTTCTTCAAATAATTAACAAATAAAGTAGTTTCATTTTAAGAAACCCTTAAACCAGTCAAAGAAAATTTAAGAATTATAACATTCAAACAAAAGTCCAATTATTGCCTAGCGATCCATGCTGGAATTTACGCGTCTGGTAAGTTCATGATTACGTTGATCAAGTGTAATCATCAATTTACCCAACCCGATCATCCTAACACTTTCCATGAGGACGGTCCTAAGGTATCAGGGTTGTAGCCTAGGGTCTACTATGGTATTCCCGACTTCTCTACAACCTTTGGCTCTGATACCAATCTGTCACACCCCGGGCCCAGGTAGGGTGGGACGTCACAGACTAGTAACAATATATGGCAGCGGAAACAAACCATCATAAGAGCACAAAAGGAGAGAACATCACATGGCATTACAGTTTAAAGAAATACCGGGCTAGATGTGGGTCTAATCACCCATACGAGTATAAGTTTTCAACAATACAAATTGTTCCCAACCGAAATAAATAGAAATAAGTCCAAATTGTTTGAAAATCAAAACAAGCCAATGCCATGGTCATGGTGCTATGTCAAGTCTTCTACACAGCTAGACTCCCTTCAAGGATTACCAGAAACATGCTCAAAAGAAATTTGTGTCAACTAAAAAGTTGGTGAATTCAAGTGCTTAAAGTTCAAAAACAAAAGGATTCAAAAGAGTCCACATTTGATTTCAAAGTCATAGATCATAGTATCATAGTTGTGGGGATCACAATCAACCCTGCATTCAGTCCCGGCTAGCCTCTTCTAAAGTTATGTTACACCGGCTAATCCCGAGGGAAGAACTGAGCCTCATATGGTGGACCATACCTGCCAGATGGTTCACCTTAGTATCTTATTAAAACTTGTCACATGCCACAAACGACCCCGCAGGATCTCAGTGTGGTACCCTTCCCGTTCATCAAGGAAGGCACTGTGTGTGGGGGATTCCCCAAGTAGATCTACCCATATAAAACAAGCGGTTCACACAAGAATTAATGATCGTGATAAAAGTAAAAGTAGATTCTAACATTTCCACAACATATAGCAGCATATTATAGCACAGAAAAGTTCAGTTTAAACAGAGCATGCTTCACCCCAAAAATAGTAGTAAAACGGGGACACTAGAACTCACCTTAGAGCTTCAAGTAACGGGTTCTTCGTGTACCGGGAAGGTTTCAAGTTTAGCACCCTACCAACAAGATTAAGTGTTAAGCAACTAATTCTAAGGTCATAAAAGGTAGATAATAATGTGTTAAGGGGTTAAATGTTTAACTAGTTTAGATTTGACTAAATCATACAAAATGGCACATGAAATAATAAAATGACAATAGAAGCAGTAGCAATAATATCACTAATAATAATAATAATAATATTACATTAATATTAATTGTATGGATAATGATGCGGGAGGGGTTAAAGGTTAGGGTTATGACCTGGAGGTCGGTTGTTACACCACTCTTACCCAAAACTTATCAGCAACACTCCACAAGCAACTTCAAACACTCTTGCCTCAAAAATCCATTGAATCAATCCAAATGACCACAATCAATCCATAGAATCCTTTTTCGACCATCAAGGGAAGGAAACAAGGTGCAACGGACCAATAAACTACTCATATTTCACTAGAGAATATAGAGAATCAGTTTACAGTGGAGATGAAACTAATCAGACGTCAAACGAGAATTGTAATATGTGATTAATGAAAATGAACTCAAATCAAGGTAACACCACCAATTAAATAAGATTTACTTGTATTTTAATCAAAATTGTGCAACTACAGATTGGTGAATCATTGTATTCACAAAATCTTAACTAAATACATAGGATAGGAACTAGTTATACAAAAATATTAAACAACAATAGTTCTCGTAAGGATGGCTTTTGGTTTTAGTAACAACCTCAAATTCTACGGAGTTTGTAATTTAAAGTCTTATAAATACACTCCCGAACCAATCTAATCAAATCTGATTATAATATACCTTGGAATCACACTAATCAATCACACATGGAACATAGCATCTATTGTTTAAATAAAAACCAAAACCGGACACGACACTACACGAATGACCCTTAAAATCAATCCACTCATGTCCAAATCTTGTTCACAACACTCCACAACCAACTTTGAACACTCTTGCATCAAAAATCCATTGAATCAATCCAAATGACAACTATCGATCCACAGATTCCTTTTTCGACCATCAAGGGAAGGAAACGAGGTGCAACGGACTACTCGTATTTCACTAGAGAAGAATAGAGAATCAATTTACAGTAGAAATGAAACTAATCAGATGTCAAATGAGAAACGCAATATGTGATTAATGAAAATGAAGTCAAATCAAGGTAACACGACCAATTAAATAAGATTTACTTGTATTTTAATAAAAATATTTGCAACTAGAGATTGATGCATCATTGTATTCATAGAAGCTTAACTAAACACATGGGATAGGAACTAGTTATACAAAAACATTAAACAACAATAGTTCTCGTAAGGATGGCTTTTGCTTTTAGTAACAACCTTAAATGCTACGGAGTTTTGATTCTCAAGCCTTATAAACACACTCCCGAACCAATCTAATCAAATCTAATTATAAAATTCATTGGAATCACACTAATCAATCACACATTGAACATAGCATCTAATGTTTAAATTGAAACTAAAACCTGACACGAAACTCCACGAATTAGCCTTAAAATGAATCCACTACTGTTCAAAACTTATCCACAACACTCCACAACCAGCTGCGAACACTCTTACCACAAAATTCCTTTGAATCAATCCAAATGACAACCATTGATCCTTGTATTCCTTTTTCCCCCATCAAGGGATGGAAACGAGATGCAACAAACCAGTAAACTACTTGTATTTCACTAGAGAAGAATAGAGAATCAATTTACAGTTGAAATGAAACTAACAGACGTAAAACGAGAAACGTAATATGTGATTATTGAAAATGAAGTTAAATGAAGGTAACATGAACAATTAAATAAGATTTACTTGTATTTTAATCAAAATTGTGCAACTACAAATTGCTTCATCATTATATTTACAAAACTTAACTAAATACATGGGACAGGAACTAGTTATACAAATACATTAAACAACAATAGTTCTCGTATGGATGGCTTTTGCTTTTTGTAACAACCTCAAATGCTACGAAGTTTTGATTCTTAAGCTTATAAACACACTCCCGAACTAATCTAATCAAATATGATTATAATATACATTAGAATCACACTAATCAATCACACATGGAACATAGCATCTATTGTTAAATTAAAAACCAAAACAAGACACCACACCACACGAATGACCTATAAAATCAATCCACTCATGTCCAATTCTTGTCCACAACACTCCACAACCAACTTCAAACACTCTTTCCTCAAAAGTCCATTGAATCAAGCAAAATGAAAACTATTGATCCAAAGATTCATTTTTCAACTATCAAGGGAAGGAAACGAGGTGCAACGGACCAGTAAACTACTCGTATTTCACTAGAGAATAATAGAGAATCAATTTACAGTGGAAATGAAACTAATCAGATGTCAAACAAGAAATGTAATATGTGATTAATGAAAATGAAGTCAAATCAAGGTACCACGACCAATTATATAAGATTTACATCTATTTTAATTAAAATTGTGCAACTACAGATTGGTGCATCATTGTGTTTATAAAATCTTAACTAAACACTTGGGATAGGAACTAGTTATACAAATACATTAAACAATAATAGTTCTCATATGGATGGCTTTTGATTTTAGTAAATGCTAGGAAGTTTTGATTCTCAAGCCTTATAAACACACTCCTGAATCAATCTAATCAAATCTGATTATAATATACATTGGAATCACACTAATCAATCACACAGTGAACATAGCATCTATTATTTAAATAAAAACCAAACCGGACACAACATCACACGAATGACCCTTAAAATCAATCTGCACATGTCAAAATCTTATTCACAACACCCCACAACCAACTTCGAACACTCTTGCCTCAAAAATCCATTGAATCAAGCCAAATGACAACTTTCGATCCATAGATTCCTTTTTCGACCATCAAGGGAAGGAAACGAGATGCAACGGACCTATAAACTACTCATATTTCACTAGAGAAGAATAGAGAATCAATTTATAGTGGAAATGACACTAATCAGACGTCAAACAAGAAACGTAATATTTGAATAATGAAAATGAACTCAAATCAAGGTAACACCACCAATTAAATAAGATTTACTTGTATTTTGTGCAACTACAGATTGGTGAATCATTATATTCACAAAATCTTAACTAAATACATAGGATAGGAACTAGTTATACAAAAACATTAAACAACAATAGTGCTCGTAAGGATGGCTTTTGCTTTTAGTAACAACCTTAAATGCTACGGAGTTTTGATTCTCAAGCCTTATAAACACACTCCCGAACCAATCTAATCAAATCTACTTATAAAATTCATTGGAATCACACTAATCAATCACACATTGAACATAGCATCTAACGTTTAAATTGAAACTAAAACCTAACACGAAACTCCACGAATGACCCTTAAAATGAATCCACTACTGTTCAAAACTTATCCACAACACTCCACAACCAACTGCAAACACTCTTGCCACAAAATTCCTTTGAATCAATCCAAATGACAACCATTGATCCTTGGATTCCTTTTTCCCCCATCAAGGGATGGAAACGAGATGCAACAGACCAGTAAACTACTTGTATTTCACTAGAGAAGAATAGAGAATCAATTTACAGTGGAAATGAAACTAACAGAAGTAAACTAGAAACGTAATATGTGATTTTTGAAAATGAAGTCAAATGAAGGTAACATGAACAATTAAATAAGATATACTTGTATTTTAATCAAAATTGTGCAACTACAAATTGCTTCATCATTATATTTACAAAACTTAACTAAATACTTGGGACAGGATCTAGTTATTCAAATACATTAAACAACAATAGTTCTCGTATGGATGGCTTTTGCTTTTAGTAACAACCTCAAATGCTATGAAGTTTTGATTCTTAAGCCTTATACACACACTCCCGAACCAATCTAATCAAATCTGATTATAATATACATTAGAATCACACTAATCAATCACACATGGAACATAGCATCTATTGTTAAATTAAAAACCAAAACCAGACACCACACCACACGAATGACCTATAAAATCAATCCACACATGTCTAATTCTTGTCCACAACACTCGACAACCAACTTCGAACACTCTTGCCTCAAAAGTCCATTGAATCAAGCAAAATGACAACTATTGATCCAAAGATTCATTTTTCGACCATCAAGGGAAGGAAACGAGGTGCAACGGACCAGTAAACTACTCGTATTTCACTAGAGAAGAATAGAGAATCAATTTACAGTGGAAATAAAACTAATCAGATATCAAACAAGAAACGTAATATGTGATTAATGAAAATGAAGTCAAATCAAGGTACCACGACTAATTATATAAGATTTACTTGTATTTTAATCAAAATTGTGTAACTATAGATTGGTGCATCATTGTTTTTACAAAATGTTAACTAAATACATGGGATAGGAACTAGTTATACAAAAACATTAAACAACAATAGTTCTCGTATGGATGGCTTTTACTTTTAGTGACAACCTCAAATGCTACAGAGTCTTGATTCTCAAGCATTATAAACAAACTCTATGATCAACCTAATCAAATCTGATTATAATCTACATTTAAATCACACTAATCGATCACACTTGGAACACAACATCTATTATTTAAATTAAAACCAAACCGAACATGGCACCACACGAATGACCCTTGATATCAATTCACTCCTACCTAAAACTTATCCGCAATGCTCCACAACCAACTTCAAACACTCTACCTCAAAAATCCATTGAATCAATCCAAATGACCACAATCGATCCACATAATCCTTTTTCGACCATCAAGGGAAGGAAACGAGGTGCAACGGACCAATAAACTACTCGTATTTCACTAGAGAAGACTAGAGAATCAATTTACAGTGGAAATGAAACAAATTAGACATCAAACGAGAAACGTAATATGTGATTAATGAAAATGAAATCAAATCAAGGTAACACGCCCAATTATATAAGATTTACTTGTATTTTAATAAAAATTGTGCAACTAGAGATTGGTGCATCATTGTATTCATAGAAGCTTAACTAAATACATGGGATAGGAACTAGTTATACAAATACATTAAACAACAATAATTCTCGTATGGATGGCTTTTGCTTTTAGACACAACCTCAAATGCTTTGATGTTTTGATTCTCAAGCCTTATAAACACATTCCTAAACCAATCTAATCAAATCTGATTATAATATACATTGGAATCACACTAATCAATCACACATGGAATATAGCATCTATTGTTTAAATAAAAACCAAAACCGGGCAGAACATCACACGAATTACCCTTAAAATCAATCCACTCATGTCCAAATCTTATCCACAACATACCACAACTAACTTTAAACACTCTTGCCATAAAAATCCATTGAATCAATCCAAATGACAACTATCGATCCACAGACTCCTTTTTCGACCATCAAGGGAAGGAAACGAGGTGCAACAGACCAATAAACTAGTCGTATTTCACTAGAGAAGAGTAGAGAATCAATATACAGTGGAAATGAAACTAACCAGACGTCAAACGAGAAACGTAATATGTGATTAAAGAAAATAAAGTCAAATCAAGGTACCACGACCAATTAAATAAGATTTACTTGTATTTTAATCAAAATTGGGCAACTACAAATTGGTGCATCATTGTCTTTACAAAATCTTAACTAAATACATGGGATAGGAACTAGTTAGACAATAACATTAAACAACAATAGTTCTTGTATGGATGGCTTTTGCTTTAAGTGACAACCTCAAATGCCACAGAGTGTTGATTCTCAAGCATTATAAACAAACTCTCTGATCAATCTAATCAAATCTGATTATAATCTACATTGAAATCACACTAATCGATCACACATGGAATAAAACATCTATTGCTTAAATTGAAACCAAACCGGACATGACACCACACGAATGACCCTTGAAATCAATCCATTCCTAAGCAAAACTTATCAGCAACACTACACAACCAACTTCAAACACTTTTGCCTCAAAATCCATTGAATCATTCCAAATGACCACAATCGATCCAGATAATCCTTTTTCGACCATCAAGGGAAGGAAACGAGGTGCACCGGACCAATAAACTACTCGTATTTCACTAGAGAAGAACAGAGAATCAATTTATAGTGGAAATGAAACAAATCAAACATCAAACGAGAAACATAATATGTGATTAATGAATATGAAGTCAAATCAAGGTAACACGACCAATTAAATAAGATTTACTTGTATTTTAATAAAACTTGTTCAACTAGAGATTCATCATTGTATTCATAGAAGCTTAACTAAACACATGGGATAGGAACTAGTTATACAAAAACAATAAACAACAATAGTTCTCGTTAGGATGGCTTTTGCTTTTAGTAACAACCTCAAATGCTACGGAGTTTTGATTCTCAAGCCTTATAAACACACTTCCGAACCAATCTAATCAAATCTGATTATAAAATTCATTGGAATCACACTAATCGATCACACATTGAACATAGCATCTATTGTTTAAATTGAAACCAAAACCAGAAACGAAACCACACTAATGACCCTTAAAATGAATCCACTGCTATTCAAAACTTATCCAAACTTATCCATAAAACTCCACAACCAACTTTTAACACTCTCGGCACAAAATTCCTTTGAATCAATCAAAATGACAACTATCAATCCATAGATTCCTTTTCCCCCATCAAGTGAAGGAAACGAGGTGCAATGGACCAATAAACTACTCGTATTTCACTAGAGAAGAATAGAGAATCAATTTACAGGGGAAATGAAACTAATCAGATGTAAAACGAGAAACGTAATATGTGATTATTGAAAATGAAGTCAAATGAAGGTAACATGACCAACTAAATAAGATTTCCTAGTATTTTAATGAAAATTATGCAACTATAAATTGCTTTATCATTATATTTACTAAACTTAACTAAATACATGGGATAGGAACTAGTTATACAAATACATTAAACAAAAAGAGTTCTTGTATGGATGGCTTTTGCTTTTAGTAACAACCTCAAATGACACGAAGTTTTGATTCTCAAGCCTTATAAACACACTCCCTAACCAATCTAATCAAATCTGAGTATAATATACATTGGAATCACACAAATCAATCACACATGGAACATAGCCTCTATTGTTTAATTAAAAACCAAAACCGGACACGACACCATACGAATGACCCATAAAATCAATCGACTCATGTTCAAATCTTGTCCACAACACTCCACAACCAACTTCGAACACTCTTGCCTCAAAACTTATTGAATCAAATCAAATGACAATAATCAATCCACAGAATCCTTTTTCTACCATCAAGGGAAGGAAACGAGGTGCTACAGACCAATAAACTACTCGTATTTTACTAGAGAAGAATAGAGAACGAATTTACAATGGAAATGAAACAAATCAGACATCAAACGAGAATCATAATATGTGATTAATGAAAATAAAGTCAAGTCAAGGTAACACGACCAATTAAATAAGATTTACTTGTATTTTAATAAAAATTGTGCAACTAGAGATTGGTGCATAATTGTATTCATAGAAGCTTAACTAAATACATGGGATAGGAACTAGTTATACAAATACATTAAACAACAATAGTTCTCATATGGATGGCTTTTTCTTTTAAACAACCTCAAATACTATGAAGTTTGGATTCTCAAGCCTTATAAACACACTCCTAACCCAATCTAATCAAATCTAAATATAATATACATTGAAATCACACTGATCAATCACACATAGAACACAACATCTATTGTTTAAATAAAAACCAAAACCGGACACAACATCACATGAATGACCCTTAAAATCAATTCGCTCATGTCCAATTTCTATCCACCACACTTAACAACCAACTTCGAACACTCTTGCCTTAGAAATACATTGAATCAAGCCAAATGACAACTATCAATCCATAGATTCCTTTCCCGACCATCAAGGGAAGGAAACGAGGTGCAACGGACCAATAAACTACGTGTATTTCACTAGAGAATAATAGCATCAATTTACAATGGAAATGACACTAATCAGACGTCAAACAAGAAGCATAATATTTGATTAATGAAAATGAACTCAAATCAAGGTAACACGACCAATTAAATAAGCTTTACTTGTATTCTAATCAAAATTGTGCAACTACAGATTGGTGAATCATTGTATTCATAAAATCTTAACTAAATACATGGGATAGGAATGTAAGGCCCCGTTCCCGGGAACCCCACAGTTGGTCATTCATAGCATCATTCATTATTAAAAACACCTTAAATCACATTATTATAAGAAAACAATCGCAACCGAATAATTTAACCAAAAACCATTTCTTGCATGAATGATTACTTTTGCCAAATAATACATCGTTGTTTAGAGTTACAAATGAATATTTAGATGCATTACAAGACAAAAATATCATAATTGTATAAATGGATGCCACTCTCTATTCACCAAGTAGCTTCAGCCCCATGCCATCCTCAGCAACATCCTTACATGCCAACTGATATGCATATAAAAAGTTAGCATTGCTGAGTGAGTTCTAGTTTAATAATATAGAAAATACACTTTTGTAAACCTCACTTGGTGATCATTCATCAATATGCATAATCAATCATTAAGAGATTCATTATCTTTATTTCTTTATCTTTCTCTTTCATTAACTAGGATCGCACAAAGCATGAGCCTACATTGTTGGTTGGTAACAGATGCCGAACCCCTGTCGGCAAACGTTTATCATGGTAGCTAACCCATCGACAGTTGACCCACACTGCTAAGCACGAAGCCTGCTCATGAATACGGGTCCAATTCATCATACTTTGGTCAATCACAAGGATTAGACCCCAGATGTGCATCCTCATGCCGCACATCAGTTGAGCTAACGACAACAAGGTCGTGCACCTCCATTCATTGTGCTTGCAAGACTTTTCATTCATCATAAGGGCCCGGGGGTAACATTCATTAGGTTACACTGTCCTTCTTTAATTCCTTTGTATCCACTTATTATGAATAATACTTTTATAATTTTAATTACCTTAAATTCACATATCATGAAATAGTAATAGTTATTAGCAGTAAGCAGCCCAAAGAAGGTAAATAAAACATTAGAAACATAAAACAAACATAAACTCCCATTAACCATAAGTTCTTAAAACTTAAACTATTCCTAAAATTTCAAAAAATCCTAGTGTTCACAGCGCATGAGTAGCATATACAGCGGATGGCTTAAAGTACTAAGTATCCACCGCGAATAGCCTGAGTCTACAACGGACAGCCAAGGTCCATAGCGGACAGCCAAAGTCTACAGTGGATGAGTAAAACACTAAGTGTTTTCATAGCGGATGAACATAGTCCAATGCGGATGAATGACATCAACAGCGGATAACTAAAAAGTGTACAGCGGATGAATAAAGTCCACAGCGGATGTACAACTCTGCAGCGGATGGCAAATCTTTCTAAGTGTTCTCAGCGGACAGTGTCCATAGCGGATGACCAACATCCATAGCGGACACACAGTCATACTATATTGTCCACAATGGATGACCAACATCCACAGCGGACAACTTATTCATGTCAAAGTGTCCACAACGGATGACCAACATCCATAGCGGATAGCTTATTTACTTAGAACTTAACTTACACGATTTCTAGTTCCCAAATGCCCTTGTTAATCATCTATCTAGCTTAGATCTAACAAGTTACATCTTCAAAACATAAAAAACATCACACATAAACTTATAATACACTTGAAGGACCATCTTTTATGAACAGTCGGTTTCTTGATGAAACAAAATAATGGTTTTGTTTATTAAAAACACTTGTAATATGCATATCAGCCCCAAACATATACAAAACAAGTAAAAGGGGGGATCTAGAACTCACCTCTTAGCAACTTTCAAGTGAAACACCACAACCCGAGAGCTAACAAGTAAAACTAGCACCTAAACACATAAAACAAACAACCAACACAAGAAAACACATAATAGGTTCATAAGCTCGAACCCATCAGAAAATTAAGAAGAAAACTTTTGGAATCTCACATTTTTTAAGAACTTGAGCTTTCTCTCTCTAAAACCGGATGGGATTTTCTTTTCCAAATCTTTAGCCGAATTGTGCATGAGAGAGAGGGTTATGGGCGGCCTTACCATCTTTTGACACCCATTATGGGTAAGTTTACCTTTGGTACACCTTCACCCCTTAACCTTTTGGATATTTATCTTTTCTTCTTTACTTTTCTTTTCTTTAAATTTTTCGGGTGTTACAAGTGTACCCCCTTATATAGGTTTCGTCCCCGAAACCTGTCACTCCGTAAAGAGATCTGGGTAGTGCCGTCTCATTTCTTCCTCCGATTCCCAAGTGGCTTCTGATCCCTTACGATGTTTCCATTACACTTTTACTTGGCCAATCACTTTATTCCTTAACCGTTTCTCCTTTCGATCCAATATAGCCACTGGTTGTTCCATATAATTCAACCTTTCATCAACCTCAATGTCCGTAAGAGGAACAACAATGTCACCTTCCGCCAAGCACTTTCATAAGTGAGATACATGGAACGTAGGATGAATTCCATGCAGCTCATCGGGAAGTTCCAGCCTGTATGCCACTTCACCAACTCTGGCAATGATTTTGAGTGGCCCAATATACCTAGGGCTCAACTTTTCTTTCTTGCAGAACCTGATAATCCCTTTCCAAGGAGATACCTTCAACATCACCCATCTCCCACTTGGAAATTAATTGACCTCCTTCTTTTATCAGTGTAGGACTTTTGCTGGTCCTTTGCTACCTTGATGAAGGCCTTGATGTTGGTCCACTTAATCGTTGATAAAGTGCACTTGATTGATAAATGCAAACAAATCCCACTGATAACACAGATATCAATGATATTTTTGTAAAATATAGATCAAACACTATAAATATGGATGAACAATGATGAACATCTCAAGAACATTCAATAAAACCCTTGTTTGATCTGAATTGATTGCTAAAGATATTAATAAGTGAAAAATCCCTTAATCAATGGCTCATTCAAGCTTTTCAAACCTAATTGACACTAATCTATATAAAGTGATAATATTCACTAATGACATATTGAGCCCCTAGATTTAGACAATTAGAGAAATTACATATAAAACATAAAAATGATATCAACATAAATAAATATATTTTGTTGACACAAAATATATTTATTAACAATAAACTCCTAGTCATTTATATCTTCAACATCTTGTCTCGGTTCTTCATTTTGAATGCGTCTGTGTTGCCTTTTTCAGATGACTTTGACATTGACGTTGACCTTTGTTGACTATGACTATGTTGATAATATAGACATCAGACCTAACAATACTCCCCCTTAGTCTATCATTATCAACGTCTTGTATCGTGATCAGCACCGATAAGTCAACCATATAATGATCTTCAATCTTCCCCTAGATTGATGATCTGGTATTGAAGATTTTTATCTTTCAGGCTCCCTCTTTTTGTATGCTCCCCCTCTTCATGTGCCTTCTTTGTGAATGATCAGGAACAACTTTTCCAACTCTCTATTCTTGAGTGCTTCAGAAGATGTAGGAGGAGGAATCCTAGCTTGGTATCTTCTGCAAACTTGAGGAACAGGTTCTCTAGTCAGGTACTTTGCTCAACTGATGATCGGCCATCATTTGAAGCAAAAATCTATAACATAATCACAACCACAATCTCGCAACTTCCTGTTAGATCATTTCAGTTAACAAATAAACCCGTGTTTATCTGTGTGTGCAATTTCCCGTGAAATGCATGTGAAAATAATAACATTTTAATAGCATAATGTGGAAGACTTGAAATAATTTGAAATGAAAAATAATAACATATATATATATATATATATATATATATATATATATATATATATATATATATATATATATATATATATATTAATCAACTTACACCAAGAACTAATTCGATCATGAGATCACATCCTCAAGATATACTTAAGCACAAGAATGTATTTAAACATCGACAAGTTAGTGAGATCACACTGAAGCAGAGTCTGATCACGATTTTAAAATTTTGATAGCCAAAAACAGTTCAAGAATGATTGTTGGTATATTTGTCCAATTTAAACCCATGCCTTATTCTTTTCAACGAGTGACCTGCAACTGATTTTTTCATGTTTTAGGTTCGATTAGAGAAGCTCAGGTAACTTGGTTCCCATATACATCCGGCAAAGAACTTATCCCGTCATCAGGGCTTATTGAGTAATATGATTAACTCTGCTTGATTTTCTTTTGAGGTTCAACAATGATCTTAGTTTAAGAATCACTGTGCTTTTATTTTAGGGAACATATGATGAGAGCTCCAGGTCTATACTTACGTATAACAGAGGAGATGATCATCTAAGCGTGCAGATGAGAGCTTCAAGTCTATACTCACGTATAACAGAGAAGATCATCGCTCCAGGTCAATGCTTCCGCATAGCAAAGGAGATAAGCATGAAATAAACATCTAAAGAGCTAACGAGAAGCTACATTCAGGACTTGGGGATAGGCAGATTTTGGGAATGGAAGGGATCAAGGCAGAAGTCAGATACTCTCAACCCGTTTTTGATGAGACTTGTAACTTTATGCAGGCCGAGATGTCATGGAAATGATCCTTATCACCGAGTTCTAAAGCTTTAGTCAGGCTACAAAATCACTGTTTACTTTGTTTTTGGGCTGCGCCTACCATGCATATCATATAATGAAACTGTCTTTTTAGATTTTAGAATATTAAGTGATATAGACATCTACATCAGTTACTATCATTTCTCACAAAGGTACAAGTCATGCAACCAAGCATACAAAGAAAACATACTATCATTTCTCAGTCATCCCAAATCAAGTTCTTAGTTCCCATTTCAATTATACTAGCAAAGAAAGTTTTCCAAATTGTACTAGCAAAAAGATGAGAAATGAAGTACCAAGAAAAATGTAGTGATTGTGAAGTGTGAACTGTAATAGTGCAGATAAGTATCCAAAATATGGATGAGTTATCAAAACCATAACCTGTTTGTTTCGCTTTATATTTGACTGACGAATATTCTCTGTCGGTAAAACGGATTACTAACGGTCCTCCTGAACTGTTCCTGCACTCATTAACAGATTAGTTAGAGTGGGGAACCCAGGCCATCATGGTCCTGGGAGTTCCTTTTTCATCAGTGTACATAACCTGCTTAAACACACAATCTTTTGAAAAATCATTTATCTCGTTAACCTTTTGTTTTACTTTCCAAACTTGTTTATGTTCAATTATTTTTGATTTGAATGAATTAAATTTGGATATCATTCTCTGTTTAAGACCTGAAGGAAAAGATTTTAATTTGAGACATTGGTATTTTTTATCTTTGAATCATATGAAACCGACTTCACATGAGAAGGTTTAGATAAATTTTTCATCATCCAACCATTAAAAAATGTGTGCTTTTTACCTTTTGAACCTGAGAAGCAACCCATGTTATCTTTACCGCTCGAATCATGTCTTTGAACTTGAGGGCACTCTTTAGCACATGACCTTCTTTTCCACATCTAAAGCAAGCCTTGAAAGCCTTTTGGTTCTTTGTAGTCCCCTGGAATGTAGGCAAGGGTGGAGCCTGCTTTGAGGTTATTACAGCCTTTTAACTACCTTGAAGCTCCTTCTTTCGATTATCAGAAGATTGAACTTCTTGAGGCTTTGTCGATATGGATTTCGAACTAAGATGTGATTTGGCGTGTGATGTTCGAAGAGATGAGATCTGAACATTTTTTTAGAACCCTTTTGTATGACTAGTGACTTGGCAGACTTGGAGGTAGATTTATGGCGAGATTGATTAATAGCAGATGAAGATGGTGAGTGCTTCTACTGAGTTTTGGAGGAACTACTGATTTGTTTAGCATTTAGGGATGAGATCCGTATAGGTGTTGATTCAACTTTTGGATGCATTTGAGACTTGACAACTTCAGGTGACTTAATAATTTTTGATTCATCATCTGAGCTTGTCTAGTCTTGTATACACAAGTCTGCTTCCAACGAATCTTGATTAATACCACTTGTTGAGTTCTGATTGCCTGACGATTCCACAGTTGTTCCTTCTTTGACAAACCTGACAGGAACAAAAGAAGGGATGTTACCTGTTTTGAATTTGTTAAAGAAGTTATGGCAAACACCTGATACTAGATTTGAATCATCAAGGGTGGAATTATCATTTTGCTTATCAAATCCTTATTTGATGAGTCCCAAACTTGCAGGAGAATCAAATTCATCTTGAACCTTTTTGTGATTAACGCTGCTTAAACCTGCATGTAGACTTTTAGTATCTGCAACTTTAATTAAATCATTAGATGGATGAGGTTGAGGCATAGGAAAGTAACAATGAGTGCTAGGAGGAGAATAAACATATGAAGTTTCACCACATCCCACACATGTTTTGATTCTAGCTCCCCTTTGCTTACAGAATAGTTCTTCCTGTATCATCCCAAATATCATCCATTTATCAAGTTTAGTTTTAAGCTTACTAGACTCAAATTCTGCTAATGTGACACGTTCACTCAAAACATTAATCTCGACATTCATTTCTAAAATATTTCTTTTTAAAGATCATTTTCTTTTAAAGCTTCTTTTAGTTTGATAAAATATTTGTAACATATTTTAGCTGGAGATAAAGGCATTCTCCACTGTGCTAGCTGGAGATGCAACATATTTGTACTGAGACATTGATGCTGCTCTATCATTGTTTCTTGAGCTTTCATCAATCTCAACTGACTCAATTTTGGCAATCAATAGATCAAGATCCATAGGGAATTTTTCAGTGTGCTTCAACAATGTCACTGTTTGTTTCCATGAGGATGGAAGAGCATTGACAAGTCTGAAATTTAGATCTTTGAGATCATTTTTGATGCCAGCAGTTGACATCTCAGTTGTAAGTTGCACAAATTTATTCATCATTTGGTTTATAGTTTCACCAGATAAATGCTCAAACAGCTCTAACTGCCTCTTTAGTTTCTGCTTCTTGAGATATTGAATCTCCTTGCCACCTTCACATATTATCTTCAAAGCTTTATACATAGTATATCCAGTTTGATATCCATCAAGTCTAGTTAAGACTTCTAGTGGTAATCCATTACACATCAATGAATATGCTTTAATGTCATTCTTTACTTTTCTTAGATCATCACCTTGTAACCCATCTTCAGGATAAGGTTCTGGAGAGTCTTTTATGTAGACAAAACCTCTATCAGGACCATCTGATGTAATTGGGATATGAGGTCCTTTTTCTATTGATGTCCACAAGTCAGTGTCAATAAAATTAAGATGATGTTTCAATCTAAGAGATCAGTTCTTAAAATAAGCTTTATTCTTCAACTTAGGAACTCTGTTCTCAGAATCTTCAGATTTGACCATTTTGATATTTTGTTTTTTTAAGAAAAAGATTTGTTTTTGTTATTTTTAAGTTTTGAATTAAAAACTATGAGTTGAAAATATTTTTTGATTTTTAGATTTTTTTTAAAAAAAATTTCTAAGTGTTGAGTTGATGCGCCTAAACAGTGATGCAGCGCCCACACAGTTGTCAAACACCCAACTTTGATGTAGAAACGCCTAAGGGACTGCCTTAGTAGAATTCTAAACTGCCCAACTGATAATGCGCCTGAATAGTTGTAATACTCCTGAACAGTTGTCAAACGCCTGGGTTGTAGAACGCCAACAGTTCTAAGGCGCCTAAACAGTGGTTATGCGCCTAGAATTACTTAGTTCTGAAAAGTTCCAAAGTCTCCAAACAATTGTAATGCGCCTCAACAGTGGTCAAACGCCTAGACCAAAAACACCTGAATAGTGTTCAAACGCCTAAACAGTTGTCAAGCGCCTATACACTTAGGCAATTTTCAGCAGTGTTTTAACCCAATGCGCCTAATTCTACAAATTCAAACGAACTCAAATCTTCTGAAAATCTTCAAAACTTGTTGAATTGATCTAAAAACTTACAGTTAGGTAGTTTATAGATCGATAATCAATCCTTCATCTTCAATTTCAACAAACAAGAACAATAGTTCAATCTTCTAGTTGAAATACAGTCTGAATATGAAGAACAGGTTCAAACAGAATTTAGGTCAAATTTTCAGATTTGAACGAATTGAACATGAAATTGTGATTCAAATCATGTTTCTATTGATGAAACACAACAGAATTCAACAATTATTTGATCAAATTGCTTATCAATCACAGATTCAAGTGATTCAGAGAGCTCAAAATGTCAATAAGCTCAAATCACTGAACCAACAGCTCTGATACCATTTGATAGGATCAAAATGGATCGGATCTGTGATGATATTGTGATGCAATTGAATCAAAACAAACACAAGTAATCAAATCAATGCAAACATATCAGAAAAATTCATAGTTTTTCATTGATAGAAAGCATAGAAATACAAGTGTAGAGAACAGTTACAATTCGGTCAACTGATTCTAATGTGCACTAGTTTTAGTCTTTGTGCTTACCTACACAATATAGAATCTATGCTATTTATACTATAAAAGAAAGCAAAAAGGAACATATATTTACAAATAAGTCCCTATACTATGACAAAACTATTAATAACGACAATAAAGACTAAATGTTAATTTTCGAGAGGCTTCTACAACTCTTGCCTCAAAAATCCATTGAATCAAGCCAAATGAAAACTATCGATCCACAGATTTTTTTTTCGACCTTTAAGGGAAGGAAACGAGGTGCAACGGACCAATAAAATACTTGTATTTCACTAAAGAAGAATAGAGAATCAATTTACAGTGGAGATGAAACTAATCAGACGTCTAACGAGAAACGTAATGTGTGATTAATGAAAATCAAGTCAAATAAAGGTACCACGACCATTTAAATAAGATTTACCTGTATTTTAATCAAAATTGGGCAACCACGGATTGGTGCATCATTGTTTTTACAAAATCTTAACTAAATACATGGGATAAGAACTAGTTATACAATAACATTAAACAACAATAGTTCTCGTATGGATGGCTTTTGCTTTTAGTAACAACCTCAAATGCTACAGAGTGTTGAATCTCAAGTATTATAAACAAACTCCCGAATCAATCTAATTAAATCTGATTATAAACTACATTGAAATCATTGATCACACATGGAACATAGCATCTATTGTTTAAATTGAAACCAAACCTGACATGACACCACACGAATGACCCTTGAATCAATCCACTCCTACCTAAAACATATCCGCAACACTCCACAACCAACTTCAAAAACTCTTGCCTCAAAAATCCATTGAATCAATCCAAATGACCACTATCGATCCACAGAATCCTTTTTCGACCATCAAGGGAAGGAAACGAGATGCAACAGACAGATAAACTACTATTATTTCACTAGAGAGGAATAGAGAATCAATTAATAGTTGATATGAAACTAATCAGACATCAAACGAGAAACGTAATAGGTGATTAATGCAAATGAAGTCAAATCAAGGTAAGACGACCAATTAAAAAAGATTTACTTGTATTTTAATCAAAATTATACAACTACAAATTGGTGCATCATTTTATTTACAAAATCTTAACTAAATACATGGGATAGGAACTAGTTATACAAAAACATTAAACAATAATAGTTCTCGTATGGATGGCTTTTGCTTTTAGTAACAACCTCAAATGCTATGGAATGTTAATTCTCGAGCATTATAACCACACTCCTGAACCAATCTAATCAAATCTGATTATAATCTACAATGAAATCGCAGTAATCAATCACAAATGGAACATTACATCTATTGTTTATATTGAAACCAAACCGGACATGACACCACAAGAATGACCCTTGAAATCAATCCACTCCTATCCAAAACATATTCGCAACACTCCACAACCAACTTCAAACACTATTGCCTCAAAAATCCTTTGAATCAATCCAAATGACAGCTATCGATCTACAGGATCCTTTTTTGACCATCAAGGGAAGGAAACAAGGTGCAATGGAATATTATAAGACGTCAAACGAGAATTATAATATGTGATTAACGAAAATGAAGTCAAATAAGGTACCACGAGTAATTAAATAAGATATACATGTATTTTAATCAAAATTGTGCAACTACAGATTGGTGCACAATTGTTTTTACAAAATCTTAACTAAATACATGGGATAGGAACTAGTTGTACAATAACATTAAACAACAATAGTTCTCGTATGGAAGGCTTTTGCTTTTAGTAACAACCTTAAATACTACAAGAGTGTTGATTCTCAATCAATATAAACAAACTCCCGAATTAATCTAATCCAATCTGATTAAAATCTACATTGAAATCATCGATCACACATGGAACATAGCATATATTGTTTAAATTGAAACCAAACCGGACACGACACCACACGAATGACCCTTGAAATCAATCCACTCCTACCTAAAACATATCCGCCATACTCCATAACAAACTTTGAACACTCTTGTCTTAAAAATCAATTGAATCAATCCAAATGATCACTATCAATAAATAGAATTCTTTTTCGACCATCAAGGGAGGGAAACGAGATGCAGCAGACCAATAAACTACTCGTTTCACTAGAGAAGAACAGAGAATCAATTTATAGTGGAAATGAAACTAATCATACATCAAACGAGAAACATAATAGGTTATTAATGAAAATGAAGTCAAATCAAGGTAACACGACCAATTAAATAAGATTTACTTGTATTTTAATCAAAATTGTGCAACTACAGATTGGTGCATCATTGTATTTACAAAATCTTAACTAAATACATGGGATAGGAACTAGTTATACAAAAACATTAAACAACAATAGTTCTCGTATAGATGGCTTTTGCTTCTAGTAACAACCTCAAATGCTACAGATTGTTGATTCTTAAGCATTATAAACAGTCTCCCGAACCAATCTAATTAAATCTGATTATAATCTATATTGAAATCACACTAATCGATCACACATGGAACATAACATCTATTGATTAAATTGAAACCAAACCGAACACGACACCACACGAATGACCCTTGAAATCAATCCACTCCTACCTAAAACATATCCGCAACACTCCACAACCGACTTCGAACATTCTTGCCTCAAAATCCATTGAATCAATCCAAGTGACCACTATCGATCTGCAGAATCCATTTTCGACCATCAAGGGAAGGAAACGAGATGCAACAGACCAATAAACTACTTGTATTTCACTAGAGAAGAATAGAGAATCAATTTATGGTGGAAATAAAACTAATCAGACATCAAACGAGAAACATAATAGGTGATTAATGAAAAATGAAGTCAAATCAAGGTAACACGACTAATTAAATAAGATTTACTTGTATTTTAATCAAAATTGTACAACTACAGAATGGTGCATCATTGTATTTATAAAATCATAACTAAATACATGGGATAGAACTAGTTACATAAAAACATAAAACAACAATAGTTCTCGTAAGGATGGGTTTTGATTTTAGTAACAACCTCAAATTCTATGGAGTTTCGATTCTCAAGCCTTATAAACACACTCCTGAGCCAATCTAATTAAATCTGATTATAATCTTCATTGAAATCACACTAATCGATCACACAAGGAACATAGCATATATTGTTTAAATTGTAACCAAACCGGACACGACACCACATGAATGACCCTTGAAATCAATCCACTCCTACCTAAAACATATCCGCCACACTGCACAACCAACTTCGAACACTCTTGCCTCAAAAATCCATTGAATCAAGCCAAATGACAACTATCGATCAATAGATTCCTTTTCGACCATCAAGGGAAGGAAACAAGGTGCAAAGGACCAATAAACTACTCGTATATCTCTAGAGAAGAATAGAGAATCAATTTACAGTGGAGATGAAACTAATCAGACATCAAACGAGAATTGTAGTATGTGATTAATTAAAATGAAGTCTAATAAAGGTACCACGACCAATTAAATAAGATTTACATGTATTTTAATCAAAATTGTGCAACTACAGATTGGTGCATCATTGTTCTTACAAAATCTTAACAAAATACATGGGATCGGAATTAGTTATACAATAACATTAAAAAACAATAGTTCTTGTATGGATGCCTTTTGCTTTTAGTAACAACCTCAAATGCTACAGAGTGTAGATTCTCAAGCATTATAAACAAATTCCCGAATTAATCTAATCAAATCTGATTATAATATACATTGGAATCACACTAATCAATCACACATGGAACATAGCAACTATTGGTTAAAATAAAAACAAAACCGGACACGACACCATACGAATGACCCTTAAAGTTAATCCACTCATGTCCAAATCTTATCCGCAACACTCCACAACCAACTTCAAACACTCTTGCCTCAAAAATCCATTGAATCAAGCCAAATGAAAAATATCGATCCACAGATTCCGTTTCCGACCATCAAGGGAAGGAAACAAGGAGCAACGGACCAATAAACTGCTCGTATTTCACTAGAGAAGAATAAAGAATCAATTTACAGTGGAGATGAAACTGATCACATGTCAAACGAGAATTGTAATATGTGATTAATGAAAATGAAGTTAAATAAAGGTACCACGACCAATTAAATAAGATTTACATGTATTTTAATCAAAATTATGCAACTACAGATTGGTGCATCATTGTTTTTACAAAATATTAACTAAATACATCGGATAGGGACTAGTTATACAATAACTTTAAACAAGAATAGTTCTCGTACGGATGGCTTTTGCTTTTAGTAATAACCTCAAAGCTATAGAGTGTTGATTCTCAAGCATTATAAACAAACTCCTGAATTACTCTAATCAAAACTGATTATAATCTACATTGAAATCATCGATCACACATGGAACATAGCATCTATTCTTTAAATTGAAACCAAACCGGACACGACACCACACGAATGACCCTTGAAATCAATCCACTCTTATCTAAAACATATCCACAACACTCCACAACCAACTTCGAACACTATGGCCTCAAAAATCCATTGAATCAATCCAAATAACCACTATCGATCCATAGAATTCTTTTTCCCCCAGCAAGGGAAGGAAACGAGATGTAATAGACCAATAAACTACTCATATTTCAGTAGAGAAGATTAGAGAATCAATTTATAGTTGAAATGAAACTAATCACACATCATACGAGAAACGTAATAAGTGATTATTGAAAATGAAGTCAAATCAAGGTAACACAACCAATTAAATAAGATTTACTTGCATTTTAATCAAAATTGTGCAACTACGGATTGGTGCATCATTGTATTTACAAAATCTTAATTAAATACATAGGATAGGAACTAGTTATACAAAAACATTAAACAATAATAGTTCTCGTAAGGATGGCTTTTGCTTTTAGTAACAACCTCAAATGCTACGGAGTTTTGATTCTCAAGCCTCATAAACACACTCCCGAACCAATCTAATCAAATCTGATTGTAATCTTCATTGGAATCACACTAATCGATCACACATGGAACATAGCATCTATTGTTTAAATTGAAACCAAAACCGGAAACAAAACCACAAGACTGACCTTTAAAATCAATCCACTACTGTCCAAAACTTATCGACAACATTTGTCACGACCCGCCGGGCACGGTGATTCCCCGACCGTGACTATCCAAATATCAACACAATGCAGCGGAAGGGTAAAGGTACATGTAATACTAGATTCAATTCATTTAAAAGTCATATTGTTATCCCCAAGATAAATAAGGTCTAATATTTGTTAAAGTGTTCTAAACATCATCATATATATTGTCTCAACAGAAAATCATCTAAAACTAGGAGGCGGTGGCTATCTCCAAATGTCCAATTCTAGTAAATCTCCTAGCCAGCTTACTCAAGCCAATCAGTCTTCTCCTGAAATACACACCAAAAAATACGTAAACATAATGTTGGTGAGTTCATGAGTTTATGACACAAGTCTCCACATATAAAATAAGTTTACAAAGTTCATAATGCACTAAAGAAAAGTATCACAATCAAACCTAGACCCGGGTGACCCTCCCGAGTGCTAGACATCCCCTAACCCATACCCTTTATTGTTATGGGCTCAGATGTGCACTGCTATGCACATGTATTTCTGCAATAATTTGTGACACAATGATTTTCAATCTCAATGGGGGGTTTCCCTATCCATGGGGCCCATTGTGTGCGGGGGATTCCCCAAATAGTACTATCCACAAATCAAGCGGCTATCTCAAGAGTTAATAATTGTGCTCACGTTTGGGGACAAGAGCAGGTAGTGTTGCATCATTACAAACTTATAACCAAGAGTATATATTTCACCCCAAAAGTGTATCAAGTAAAAAGGGGGTCATGAGACTCACCTTAACTTAGTTGTCACGAGAGTGTTCGTGGGTTTGAGCTACCAGCCGGCAAGGTTCCTATGTCCATATTTAAATTTGTTAGTTCCATTTCAATCAGTTAGGTAAGCCTATAATTTCTAGTTAAGTTTGCCTCACGCGACAAGGTGGTTTTCCATTACACATGTGTAATTTGGTGTATTCTTGTAATTTGAGGTCTTAGGTTTGAGAGTAGGACATGTTTGAGTTATTATAGATAAATTTCAGATTATTAAGGTTATTATATTAGTGTTTTATTCCCAAAACAGTAAGGTTTTGGTCGTTGTCATGTTTAGTCCTTCAGCTTTGTTATTGACGGTTTTAACCCTTATATTTTGGAATTTTGCACTTGAGTTGTTTTGTATGTGTTTTATAGTTTTGAGTGAGGAAAGCTACTGTAATTAAGTGGTTTTTATGCTTCTCAAGGTTTTGGAACTTATTTATCTTATTGTTTTGCTAGTGTGATGTTCGGTTTTTGTATTTTAACATTATTTTTGTATTAATTCTTAGGAAATCCTATAATTGATAATATTTGGTTTGTAGTTTGATTTTATCATTATAAGGCCCATAGATACTGTATTTTTAGGTTTTAGGTTGTTTTATATCGGTTTTGGTATTCTAACGCTCGGGTTCGGTTTTTAACGGGTTCTTAGATTCGGTTTAACTTTTTTGCCCAACTTAGCTTTATATTATTCTAATATATACTTATTACAAGTGTTTGAATCTAAAATTTCGGGTTTCTTAGTCTAAGAATATATTTTTATGAATTTTCATTTATTTAACATAAGTAAATTTTATATTTTTGTTTAATAAGCAAACTAACTCTACAGGTCCCGAAATTTTATTTCTAAGCATTATTTAACATTATGTACCTACTGTAATTTTATAAATTAGATTATATGTGTGCTTGGTAATTCCGTTATATTATCCGGTTAGTTCCGTTATGTGTTCGTTAAGTCTCGGTTTTGTGTTTTAATCTGATTTTACCTATTTTAACAGTTTCTATATCATAAATATAACCTATGTGAACTTATAATTCCAGTAATTTATATTAATCATGTTTTACATATTTTTAAGAATTTTCCGAGTTTTTATATACATTAGTTTTGTAAAAAAAAATTGTTCTTCTGTAAAATGTACATTCTTTTGTTTAATGGAATTCATGGTGTTTTACATATATAAGACAATTGAAGTAACACAGAATTGATTGTGTCACTAGCAAGATGATATAACAAAATGCCAAAAGTTTTTCGGGTGGTGACGTTTACCTCGATGAAGCTGTGAAACGGGGCAAACGGATGAAGCTGTGAAATAGGGCAAACAAGAGGCTGTAGATGAACATGGGGAGGCTGTTAGAAACAAAGATTCAATCCAATTTTGCATATTGATTAGAGGTGCAGAAGTGAGGAGGTGATTATGTAAATAAGTTGAAAAAAATAAGAAAAAGAAGAAAACTTACCTTAAAGTTCGAAGGATAGCTTCTGCCGAGAGAAAATAAAGTGCAGAAATAGAAGTGGTGAACTCTCTATTTATAGGGGAGAAAGTGGAGGTTGAGATGTGAATCGGCCAAAGTGTGTTTGGGGCCCACTTTCTTGATAAGAGAAATCTTGGTTAGTTACTACAACAAGTTAGCATGGCTTAGGAATCTAAGCCATACATTGGGCAGTTTGGGTTTGATTAGACTGGTCAAACTACCTTCTAGAAGATTTTTAAGATTTTCAGAATGTTTCTAAGTGTTTAGACTTTGGAAGATAGAAATTTTTGGGCTGCACAGTGCTAATACGCCTGTACAATGCCCATGCGCCCGCTGCTCATGCTCCTATACAGTGCCAATGCGCCTGTACAGTGCTCGTGCGCCTAGTGTTCCTTAGTTTTTCTGAAGGAAAAGTGGCCACACAGTGTTAATGCACCTGTATAGTGCTCATGCGCCTATACAGCGCTCATGCACCTGTACAGTGCTCATGCGCCTGAGAAAAACAAATGCGGATGAAGTATACAAAATGCGGATGTAGGGATCAAATGCGGATGAAGTATACCAAATGCAGATGAAGGGATCAAATGCGGATGAACGGATCAACAAATGCGATGAAGTATATCAAATGCGGATGAAGAGATCAAATGCGGATGAACGGATCAACAAATGCGGATGACTTTAGACTTAGAATTTATAATTATTATTATTATTTTGGTAACTCTTGTTTGTTAACTTTTTGCCAAAACTATTACTAGGGCTTTGGGCCCAAGGCCCACTAGTGTTGGTAGCTCACGAACAAATCCATCACATGGCCCATTGGCCAATCCAAAGTTTGATGGGCCTAGCCCATTAAGGTGTGTGTGTATATCCAAAGATTTTATCATGTTGGGCCCATCACATAGGCTCCGGTTGATCATTGTATGGCCCACTAATGTTTCAAAAAAAAACATTTTTAGGCCCAAAACCAGGGTTGTCACAACACTCCACAACCAACTTCGAACACTCTTGCCTCAAAACTCCTTTGAATCAATCCAAATGACAACTATCGATCCACAGAATCCTTTTTCCACCATTTAGGGAAGGAAACGAGGTGCAACAGAACAATAAACTACTCGTATTTTACTAGAAAAGAATAGAGGGTCAATTTACAGTTGAAATGAAACTAATCAGACGTAAATCGAGAAACGTAATATGTGATTAATGAAAATGAAGTCAAATCAAGGTAACATGACCAATTAAATAAGATTTACTTGTATTTTAATCTAAATTGTGCAACTACAGGTTGGTGCATCATTGTATTTACAAAATCTTAACTAAATACATAGGATAGGAATTAGTTATACAAATACATTAAACAATAATAGTTCTCGTATGGATGGCTTTTGCTTTTAGGAACAACCTAAAATGCTATAGTGTGTTGATTCTTAAGCATTATAAACACACTCCCAAACCAATCTAATCAAATCTGATTATAATCTACATTGAAATCACAGTAATCGATCACACATGGAACATATAATCAATTGTTTAAATTGAAACCAAACCAGACACGACACCACATGAATGACCCTTGAAATCAATCCACTCCTACCTAAAACATATCCGCAACACTCCACAAGCAACTTCAAACACTCCTGCCTCAAAAATCCATTGAATCAATCCAAATGACCACTATCGATCCACAGAATCCATTTTCGACCATCAAGGGAAGGAAACGAGATGCAACAGATCAATAAACTACTCGTATTTCACTAGAGAAGAATAGAGAATCAGTTTACTGTGGAAATGAAACTAATCAGACGTCAAACGAGAAACGTAATAGGTGATTAATAAAAATGAAGTCAAATCAAGGTAACACGACCAATTAAATAAGATTAACTTGTATTTTAATCCAAATTGTGCAACTACATATTGGTGCATCATTGTATTTACAAATCTTAACTAAATACATGGGATAGGAACTAGTTATACAAATACATTACACAACAATAATTCTCGTATGGATGGCTTTTGCTTTTAGTAACAAACACAAATGCTATGGAGTGTTGATTCTTAAGCATTATAAACACACTCTCGAACCAATCTAATCAAATTTGATTATAATCTACATTGAAATCACACTAATTGATCATACATGGAACATAGCATCTATTGTTTATATTGAAACCAAACCGGACACGACACCACATGAATGACCCTTGAAATCAATCCACTCCTACCTAAAACATATCCGCAACACTCCACAACCAACTTCGAACATTCTTGCCTCAAAAATCAATTGAATCAATCCAAATGACAACTATCGATCCACAGGATCCATTTTTGACCATCAAGGGAAGGAAACGAGATGCAACAGAACATTAAACTACTCGTATTTCACTAGATAAGAATAGAGAATCAATTTACAGTGGAAATGAAACTAATCAGACGTCAAACGAGAAACGTAATATGTGACTAATGAAAATGAAGTCAAATCAAGGTTACATGACCAATTAAATAAGATTTACTTGTATTTTAATCTAAATTGTGAAACTACAGGTTGGTGCGTCATTGTATTTACAAAATCTTAACTAAATACATGGGATAGGAACTAGTTATACAAATACATTAAACAACAATAGTTCTCGTATGGATGGCTTTTGCTTTTAGTAACAACCTAAATGCTATGGAGTGTTAATTCTTAAACATTAAAAACACACTCCAGAACCAATCTAATCAAATCTGATTATAATCTACATTGAAATCACACTAATCGATCACACATGGAACATAGCATATATTGTTTAAATGGAAACCAAACTGGACACGACACCACACGAATGACCCTTGAAATCAATCCACACCTACATAAAACATATCCGCAACACTCCACAACCAACTTCGAACATTCTTGCCTCAAAACTCCATTGAATCAATCCAAATGATAACTATCGATCCACAGATTCCTTTTTCCACCATTAAGGGAAGGAAACGAGATGCAATAGACCAATAAACTACTCGTATTTCACTAGAGAAGAATAGAGAGTCAATTTACAGTGGAAATGAAACTAACTAGACGTCAAATGAGTCAATCTAATCAAATCTAATTATAATCTATATTGAAATCACACTAATCGATCACACATGGAACATAGCATCAATTGTTTAAATTGAAACCAAACCGGACACGACACCTGACGAATGACCCTTGATATTAATACACTCCTATCCAAAACATATTTGCAACACTCCACAACAAACTTCAAACACTATTGCCTCAAAAATCCATTGAATCAATCCAAAAGACCACTGTCGATCCATAGAATCCTTTTTCGACCATCAAGGGAAGGAAACAAGGTGCAAAGGACCAATAAACTACTCGTATTTCACTAGAGAAGAATAGAGAATAAATTTACAGTGCAGATGAAACAAATCAGACGTTAAACGAGAATTGTAGTATGTGATTAATGAAAATGAAGTCTAATAAAGGTACCACAACCAATTAAATAAGTTTATATGTATTTTAATCAAAATTGTGCAACTACAGATTGGTGCATCATTGTTTTTACAAAATCTTAACAAAATACATGGGATAGGAACTAGTTATACAATAACATTAAAAAACAATAGTTCTTGTATGGACGGCTTTTACTTTTAGTAACAACCTCAAATGCTACAGAGTGTATTTTCTCAAGCATTATAAACAAATTCCCGAATTAATCTAATCACATCTGATTATAATATACATTGGAATCACACTGATCAATCACACATGGAACATAGCAACTATTGTTTAAATAAAAACAAAACTGGACACGACACCGCATGAATGACCCTTAAAATTAATCCACTCATGTCCAAATCTTATCTGCAACACTCCACAACCAACTTCGAACACTCTTGCCTCAAAAATCCATTGAATCAATCCAAATAACCACTATCGATCCATAGAATTCTTTTTCCACCAGCAAGGGAAGGAAACGAGATGCAACAGACCAATAAACTACTCGTATTTCAGTAGAGAAGATTAGAGAATAAATTTATAGTTGAAATGAAACTAATCAGACATCAAACGAGAAACGTAATAGGTGATAAAAATGAAGTCAAATCAAGGTAACACAACCAATTAAATAAGATTTACTTGCATGTTAATCAAAATTGTGCAACTATAGATTGGTGCATCATTGTATTTACAAAATCTTAACTAAATACATAGGATAGGAACTAGTTATACGAAAACGTTAAACAACAATAGTTCTCGTAAGGATGGCTTTTGCTTTTAGTAACAACCTCAAATGCTACGGAGTTTTGATTCTCAAGCCTCATAAACACACTCCCAAACCAATCTAATCAAATCTGATTGTAATCTTCATTGGAGTCACACTAATCGATCAGACATGGAACATAGCATCTATTGTTTAAATTGAAACCAAAACCGGACACGAAACCACACGAATGACCCTTAAAATCAATCCACTACTGTCCAAAACTTATCAACAACACTTGTCACGACCCGCCAGGCATGGTGATTCCCCGGCCGTGACTATCCAAATATCAACATAATGCAGCGTAAGGGTAATGGTACATGTAATACTAGATTCAATTCATTTAAAAGTCATATTGTTATCCCCAAGATAAGTAAGGTCTAACATTTGTTAAAGTGTTCTAAACATCATCATATATATTGTCTCAACAGAAAATCATCTAAAACTAGGAGGCGGTGGCTATCTCTAAATATCCAATTCTAGTCAACCTCCAAGCCAGCTTACTCAAGCCAATCAGTCTTCTCCTGAAATACACCCCAAAAAACACGTCAACATAATGTTGGTGAGCTCATGAGTTTATGACACAAGTCTCTACATATAAAATAAGTTTACAAAGTTCATGATGCACTAAAGAAAAGTATCATAATCAAAC